>CAKOBI010000090.1:0-42527 GCA_932526625.1 Rhingia campestris
AAATTTTCACGATTATTTTTTTATGTTCGAAGTTTATAGAAATTTTTTTTATACCATTTTAAAGATTAACGCCTAATGCACTTTGTAACCAAATTTCATTCAATTCGTGATAGTACTTTTTGAGTTATGATGTTCCGAACGAAGAACTGAGTTAATACCCCTTAAACCACCCCCCGCTGAAAAAAGTACCATGTCATTTTCAAGAACAGTTTCCAATCCATTAATTTGCCAAATTTCATTTTGATCTATAATGCGGTTGACGAGTTATAAGGATAAGAAAAAAACATATGAGAGGCTACAATCCGCTATGCGGATCGTTGAATACCCTATCCCATCCCATTCTTTAAATTAATATCCTCAAAATATAGGCCTTATGGCGATGAAATACAGAAAATGACATTGTCACAATATATTGCTCAGACAGTTTCTCAAAATCTTGTGTGGTTTCGACAAAAAACAACGTATTTCTATTGCTAATGCCTTGGGGATGGGGTATACAAATGGTTTTTGTAAGAAAACGCCCCCCAAAATGTGGGCGTAGGTGAAAATGATGTATGGACAAAATGTTTTATATTACCATTTCGGAAGTATTTGCATCAAAATTTTTTCCGAAAGTTTTAAAAATTTGGACAAAAAGCGTTTTTTACTAAAACAGCCCCCAAAAAGTGGGCGTGGCAAAAAACTTTATATGAACGAAATATAGATATTAGGATTGTCTAAATATGCAACTCAGACACTTTTTTGAAATTCCTTACGTTGAATACCCTATCCCATCCTATCTGTAAAACTAAAATCCCCAAAAAGTGGACATAGCTAAAAACACGATGTGGATAAAATAAAGAAAATGACATGGTGACAACAAATTGTTCAGGACTGTTTACAAAAAACTTTGACGGTTCTACAAAAGACAAGGTTTTCTCCTGCATATGTTATGGGGGTAGTGTGTAAAAATGGTTTTTTATATAAAAACGCCCCCAAAAAGTGGGGCGTGGGTTGAAATAGTCTATGGACGAAATGTTCATATTTATACTATTAATGATTCTGCATCAAAAGTTTTTTCGAAAATTTTAAAATTTGACCGAAAAAACGTTTTTTTTATTAAAAACGCCCCCAAAAAGTGGGCGTGGCAAAAAACTTTATATGAACGAAATACAGATATTCAGATTGTCTAAATATGTTGTTCAGAAAGTTTTTCAAAATTCCTTATGGTTTGGCCAAAAAATACGTTTTTCTAAAAAGGGGGGGCGTGGCAGTGGGCGGATTTCAAAAATTTTTACACTTGTTCTGCTGGGAGCAACAAAGAGCACGTGTACCAAATTTCATCCTTCTAGCTCAAAATTTAAGGCCCAAAAACTGGTGACGTACGGACGGACGGACGGACGGACGGACGGACGGACGGACGGACGGACGGACGGACGGACGGACGGACAGACATGGCTAAATCGACTCAGCTATCGATTCTGAGTCGATCCATATACTTTGAGGTATATGTAGCTAAATTATTTCTCTATGTTACAAACTATGTATCAAAACTAATATACCCCTATGGGATAGGGTATATAACATATGAGAGGCTACAATCCGCTGTGCGGATCGTTGAATACCCTATCCCATCCCATCCTTAAAATTAATATCCTCAAAATATAGGCCTTATGGCGATGAAATACAGAAAATGACATTGTCACAATATATTGCTCAGACAGTTTCTCAAAATCTTGTGTGGTTCGTATTTCTATTGGTAATGCCTTGGGATGGGGTATACAAATGGTTTTTGTAAGAAAAACGCCCCCCAAAATGTGGGCGCAGGTGAAAATGATCTATGGACAAAATGTTTATATTACCATTTCGGAAGTATTTTGCATCAAAAATTTTTTCGAAAGTTTTAAAATTTGGACAAAAAGCGTTTTTTACTAAAAACGCCCCCAAAAAGTGGGCGCGGCAAAAAACTTTGTATGGACGAAATATAGATATTAAGATTGTCTAAATATGCTGCTCAGGCACTTTTTTGAAATTCCTTACGGTTTGGCTTAAAACTACGTTTTTTCTAAAAAGGGGGGCGTGGCAGTGGGCGGATTTCAAAAATTTTTACACTTGTTCTGCTTCGTCGGCCAGAGAGTCTATATACCAAATTTGAACTCTCTAGCTCAAAATTTAAGGCCCAAAAATCGGTGACACACAGACGGACGGACGGACGGACGGACGGACGGACGGACGGACGGACGGACGGACGGACGGACAGACAGACATGGCTTAATCGACTCAGCTAGCGATTCTGAATCGATCCATATACTTTGAGGTGTATGTATCGAAATTATTTCTCTATGTTACAAACTTAATGTCAAAACTAATATACCCCCCTATGGGATAGGGTATAAACATATGAGAGGCTACAATCCGCTATGCGGATCGTTGAATACCCTATCCCATCCCATCCTTTAAATTAATATCCTCAAAATATAGGCCTTATGGCGATGAAATACAGAAAATGACATTCTCACAATATATTGCTCAGACAGTTTCTCAAAATCTTGTGTAGTTCGACAAAAAACAACGTATTTCTATTGCTAATGCCTTGGGATGGGGTATACAAATGGTTTTTGTAAGAAAACGCCCCCAAAATGTGGGCGTAGGTGAAAATGATCTATGGACAAAATGTTTATATTACCATTTCGGAAGTATTTGCATCAAAATTTTTTTTCGAAAGTTTTAAAATTTGGACAAAAAGCGTTTTTTACTAAAAACGCCCCCAAAAAGTGGGCGTGGCAAAAAACTTTGTATGAACGAAATATAGATATTAGGATTGTCTAAATATGCTACTCAGACACTTTTTTGATATTCCTTACGGTTTGGCCAAAAAATAAGTTTTCCTAAAAAGGGGGCGTGGCAGTGGGCGGATTTCAAAAATTTTTACACTTGTTCTGGTGGCACGGACGAGGATCCTATATACCAAATTTCATTATCCTAGCTCAAAATTTAAGGCCCAAAAACCGCTGACGAACAGACAGACGGACGGACGGACGGACGGACGGACAGACAGACATGGCTAATTCGACTCAGCTAGCGATTCTGAGTCGATCCATATACTTTGAGGTATATGTAGCAAAATTATTTCTCTATGTTACAAACTAAGTATCAAAAACTAATATACCCCCCTATGGGATAGGGTATAAAATTTCAGGATTTCTATGGAAAAAGTTTTGGAAAAAAAAAACAATTTTAGTACCAATTTGGTCAAATTTTCACGATTATTTTTTTATGTTCGAAGTTTATAGAAAATTTGTTTATACCATTTTAAAGAGTAACGCCTAATACACTTTGTAACCAAATTTCATTCAATTCGTGATAGTACTTTTTGAGTTATGACGTTCCGAACGAAGAACTGAGTTAATACCCCTTTAACCACCCCCGCTGAAAAAAGCACCATGTCATTTTCAAGAACAGTTTCCAATCCATTAATTTGCCAAATTTCATTTTAATTTATAATGCGGTTTACGAGTTATAAGGATAAGAAAAAAAAATTCAGGATTTCTATGGAAAAAGTTTTGGAAAAAATCCAATTTTAGTATCAATTTGGTCAAATTTTCAAGATTATTTTTTTTGTATTCGAAGTTTATAGAAAATTTTTATATACCATTTAAAAAAGTAACGCCTAATACACTTTGTAATCAAATTTTATTCAATTCGTGATAGTACTTTTTGAGTTATGACGTTCCGAACGAAGAATTGAGTTAATACCCCTTTAACCACCCCCCGCTGAAAAAAGTACCATGTCATTTTCAAGAACAGTTTCCAATCCATTAATTTGCCAAATTTCATTTTAATCTATAATGCGGTTTACGAGTTATAAGGATAAGAAAAAAAAATTCAGGATTTCTATGGAAAAAGTTTTGGAAAAAAATCCAATTTTAGTATCAATTTGGTCAAATTTTCAAGATTATTTTTTTTATATTCGAAGTTTATAGAAAATTTTTATATACCATTTAAATAAGTAACGCCTAATACACTTTGTAATCAAATTTCATTCAATTCGTGATAGTACTTTTTGAGTTATGACGTTCCGAACGAAGAATTGAGTTAATACCCCTTTAACCACCCCCCCGCTGAAAAAAAGTACCATGTCATTTTCAAGAACAGTTTCCAATCCATTAATTTGCCCAAATTTCATTTTAATCTATAATGCGGTTTACGAGTTATAAGGATAAGAAAAAAAATTCAGGATTTCTATGGAAACAGTTTTGGAAGAAATGCAATTTTAGTACCAATTTGGTCAAATTTTCACGATTGTTTTTTTTATGTTCGAAGTTTATAGAAATTTTTTTTATACCATTTTAAAGAGTAACGCCTAATGCACTTTGTAACCAAATTTCATTCAATTCGTGATAGTACTTTTTGAGTTATGATGTTCCGAACGAAGAACTGAGTTAATACCCCTTAAACCACCCCCCCGCTGAAAAAAGTACCATGTCATTTTCAAGAACAGTTTCCAATCCATTAATTTGCCAAATTTCATTTTGATCTATAATGCGGTTTACGAGTTATAAGGATAAGAAAAAAAAATTCAGGATTTCTATGGAAAAAGTTTTGGAAAAAAAAACAATTTTAGTACCAATTTGGTCAAATTTTCACGATTATTTTTTTATGTTCGAAGTTTATAGAAAAAAATTTTTTATACCATTTTAAAGAGTAACGTCTAATACACTTTGTAACCAAATTTCATTCAATTCGTGATAGTACTTTTTGAGTTATGACGTTCCGAACGAAGAACTGAGTTAATACCCCTTTAACCACCCCCCGCTGAAAAAAAGCACCATGTCATTTTCAAGAACAGTTTCCAATCCATTAATTTGCCAAATTTCATTTTAATTTATAATGCGGTTTACGAGTTATAAGGATAAGAAAAAAAATCAGGATTTCTATGGAAAAAGTTTTGGAAAAAAATCCAATTTTAGTACCAATTTGGTCAAATTTTCACGATTATTTTTTTATGTTCGAAGTTTATAGAATTTTTATACCCTATCCCATAGGGGGGTATATTAGATTTGATACTTAGTTTGTAACATAGAGAAATAATTTTGCTACATATACCTCAAAGTATATGGATCGACTCAGAATCGCTAGCTGAGTCGAATTAGCCATGTCTGTCTGTCCGTCCGTCCGTCCGTCCGTCCGTCCGTCCGTCTGTCTGTTTGTCAGCGGTTTTTGGGCCTTAAATTTTGAGCTAGGATAATGAAATTTGGTATATAGGATCCTCGTCCGTGCCACCAGAAAAAGTGTAAAAATTTTTGACATCCGCCCACTGCCACGCCCCGTTTTTAGGAAAACTTATTTTTTGGCCAAACCGTAAGGAATTTCAAAAAAGTGTCTGAGTAGCATATTTAGACAATCCTAATATCTATATTTCGTTCATACAAAGTTTTTTTGCCACGCCCACTTTTTGGGGGCGGTTTTAGTAAAAAAACGCTTTTTGTCCAAATTTTAAAACTTTCGAAAAAAATTTTGATGCAAATACTTCCGAAATGGTAATATAAACATTTTGTCCATAGATCATTTTCACCTACGCCCACATTTTGGGGGCGTTTTCTTACAAAAACCATTTGTATACCCCATCCCAAGGCATTAGCAATAGAAATACGTTGTTTTTTGTCGAACCACACAAGATTTTGAGAAACTGTCTGAGCAATATATTGTGAGAATGTCATTTTCTGTATTTCATCGCCATAAGGCCTATATTTTGAGGATATTAATTTAAAGGATGGGATGGGATAGGGTATTCAACGATCCGCATAGCGGATTGTAGCCTCTCATATGTTTTTATACCCTATCCCATAGGGGGGGTATATTAGTTTTGATACTTAGTTTGTAACATAGAGAAATAATTTTGCTACATATACCTCAAAGTATATGGATCGACTCAGAATCGCTAGCTGAGTCGAATTAGCCATGTCTGTCTGTCCGTCCGTCCGTCCGTCCGTCCGTCCGTCCGTCCGTCCGTCCGTCCGTCCGTCTGTCTGTTCGTCACCGATTTTTGGGCCTTAAATTTTGAGCTAGGATAATGAAATTTGGTATATAGGATCCCTGGCCGAGTCACCCAGAACAAGTGTAAAAATTTTTAAAATCCGCCCACTGCCACGCCCCCTTTTAGAAAAAACGTAGTTTTAAGCCAAACCGTAAGGAATTTCAAAAAAGTGTGTGAGAAATATATTTAGACAATCCTAATATCTATATTTCGTGCATACAAAGTTTTTTGCCACGCCCACTTTTTGGGGGGCGTTTTTAGTAAAAAAAACGTTTTTTTGTCCAAATTTTAAAACTTTCGAAAAAAATTTTGATGCAAATACTTCCGCAATGGTAATATAAACATTTTGTCTATAGATCATTTTCACCTACGCCCACATTTTGGGGGCGTTTTCTTACAAAAACCATTTGTATACCCCATCCCAAGGCATTAGCAATAGAAATACGTTGTTTTTTGTCGAACCACAAAAGATTTTGAGAAACTGTCTGAGCAATATATTGTGACAATGTCATTTTCTGTTTTTCATTGCCATAAGGCCTATATTTTGAGGATATTAATTTAAAGGATGGGATGGGATAGGGTATTCAACGATCCGCATAGCGGATTGTAGCCTCTCATATGTTTTTATACCATTTTAAAGAGTAACGCCTAATACACTTTGTAACCAAATTTCATTCAATTCGTGATAGTACTTTTTGAGTTATGACGTTCCGAACGAAGAATTGAGTTAATACCCCTTTAACCACCCCCCGCTGAAAAAAGTACCATGTCATTTTCAAGAACAGTTTCCAATCCATTAATTTGCCAAATTTCATTTTAATCTATAATGCGGTTTAGGAGTTATAAGGATAAGAAAAAAAAAATTCAGGATTTCTATGGAAAAAGTTTTGGAAAAAAATCCAATTTTAGTACCAATTTGGTCAAATTTTCACGATTATTTTTTTATGTTCGAAGTTTATAGAAAATTTTTATACCCTATCCCATAGGGGTATATTAGTTTTGATACATAGTTTGTAACATAGAGAAATAATTTAGCTACATATACCTCAAAGTATATGGATCGACTCAGAATCGATAGCTGAGTCGATTTAGCCATGTCTGTCCGTCCGTCCGTCCGTCCGTCCGTCCGTCCGTACGTCACCAGTTTTTGGGCCTTAAATTTTGAGCTAGAAGGATGAAATTTGGTACACGTGCTCTTTGTTGCTCCCAGCAGAACAAGTGTAAAAAATTTTTGAAATCCGCCCACTGCCACGCCCCCTTTTTAGAAAAACGTATTTTTTGGCCAAACCATAAGGAATTTTGAAAAACTTTCTGAACAACATATTTAGACAATCTGAATATCTGTATTTCGTTCATATAAAGTTTTTTGCCACGCCCACTTTTTGGGGGCGTTTTTAATAAAAAACGTTTTTCGGTCAAATTTTAAAATTTTCGAAAAAACTTTTGATGCAGAATCATTAGTAGTATAAATATGAACATTTCGTCCATAGACTATTTCAACCCACGCCCACTTTTTGGGGGCGTTTTTATATAAAAAACCATTTTTACACACTACCCCATAACATATGCAGGAGAAAACCTTGTCTTTTGTAGAACCGTCAAAGTTTTTTGTAAACAGTCTGAACAATTTGTTGTCACCATGTCATTTTCTTTATTTTATCCACATCGTGTTTTTAGCCATGTCCACTTTTTGGGGATTTTAGTTTTACAGATAGGATGGGATAGGGTATTCAACGATCCGCACAGTGGATTGTAGCCTTCTCATATGTTTTTATACCATTTTAAAGAGTAACGCCTAATACACTTTGTAACCAAATTTCATTCAATTCGTGATAATACTTTTTGAGTTATGACGTTCCGAACGAAGAACTGAGTTAATACCCCTTTAACCACCCCCCGCTGAAAAAAGTACCATGTCATTTTCAAGAACAGTTTCCAATCCATTAATTTGCCAAATTTAATTTTAATTTATAATGCGGTTTACGAGTTATAAGGATAAGAAAGAAAAATTCAGGATTTCTAAGGAAAAAGTTTTGGAAAAAATCCAATTTTAGTGCCAATTTGGTCAAATTTTCACGATTATTTTTTTATGTTCGAAGTTTATAGAAAATTTTTTTATATTACTTTTAAAGAGTAACGCCTAATACACTTTGTAACCAAATTTCATTCAATTCGTGATAGTACTTTTTTATACCCTATCCCATAGGGGTATATTAGTTTTGATACTTAGTTTGTAACATAGAGAAATAATTTTGCTACATATACCTCAAAGTATATGGATCGACTCAGAATCGCTAGCTGAGTCGATTAAGCCATGTCTGTCTGTCCGTCCGTCCGTCCGTCCGTCCGTCCGTCTGTACGTCACCGATTTTTAGGCCTTAAATTTTGAGCTAGGATAATGAAATTTGGTATATAGGATCCTCGTCTCTGCCTACAGAACAAGTGTAAAAATTTTTGAAATCCGCCCACTGCCACGCCCCCTTTTAAGAAAAACTCAGTTTTTGACCAAACCGTAAGGAATTTTAAAAAAGTTTCTGAACAACATATTTAGACAATATTAATATCTATATTTCGTCTATATAAAGTTTTTTGCCACGCCCACTTTTTGGGGGCGTTTTCAATAAAAAACTGTTTTCTAAAACTGTTTTTTAAATTTTTCGAAAAAAATTTTGATGCAGAATCATTAACATTATTAATATGAACATTTCTTCTATGTACCATTTTAACCCACGCCCACTTTTTGGGGGGCGTTTTTATATAAAAACCATTTTTATACACTACCCCATAACATATGCAAGAGAAAACCTTGTCTTTTGTAGAACCGTAAAAGTGTTTGTAAGCAGTCTGAAGAATTTGTTGTCACTATGTCCCTTTTTTTTGGGGATTTTAGTTTTATGGATAGGATGGGATAGGGTATTCAACGATCCGCACAGCGGATTGTAGCCTTCTCATATGTTTAGTTATGACGTTCCGAACGAAGAATTGAGTTAATACCCCTTTAACCACCCCCGCTGAAAAAAGCACCATGTCATTTTCAAGAACAGTTTCCAATCCATTAATTTGCCAAATTTAATTTTAATTTATAATGCGGTTTACGAGTTATAAGGATAAGAAAAAAAATCAGGATTTCTATGGAAAAAGTTTTGGAAAAAAAACAATTTTAGTACCAGTTTGGTCAAATTTTCACGATTATTTTTTTATGTTCGAAGTTTATAGAAAATTTTTTTATACCATTTTAAAGAGTAACGTCTAATACACTTTGTAACCAAATTTCATTCAATTCGTGATAGTACTTTTTGAGTTATGACGTTCCGAACGAAGAACTGAGTTAATACCCCTTTAACCACCCCCGCTGAAAAAAGCACCATGTCATTTTCAAGAACAGTTTCCAATCCATTAATTTGCCAAATTTCATTTTAATTTATAATGCGGTTTACGAGTTATAAGGATAAGAAAAAACATATGAGAGGCTACAATCCGCTGTGCGGATCGTTGAATACCCTATCCCATCCCATCCTTAAAATTAATATCCTCAAAATATAGGCCTTATGGCGATGAAATACAGAAAATGACATTGTCACAATATATTCCTCAGACAGTTTATCAAAATCTTTTGTGGTTCGACAACAAACAACGTATTTCTATTGCTAATGCCTTGGGATGGGGTATACAAATGGTTTTTGTAAGAAAACGCCCCCAAAATGTGGGCGTAGGTGAAAATGATCTATAGACAAAATGTTTACATTACCATTGCGGAAGTATTTGCATCAAAAATTTTTTCGAAAGTTTTAAAATTTGGACAAAAAGCGTTTTTTACTAAAAACGCCCCCAAAAAGTGGGCGTGGCAAAAAAACTTTGTATGGACGAAATATAGATATTAAGATTGTCTAAATATGCTGCTCAGGCACTTTTTTGAAATTCCTTACGGTTTGGCTTAAAACTACGTTTTTCTAAAAAGGGGGGCGTGGCAGTGGGCGGATTTCAAAAATTTTTACACTTGTTCTGCTTCGTCGGCCAGAGAGTCTATATACCAAATTTGAACTCTCTAGCTCAAAATTTAAGGCCCAAAAATCGGTGACACACAGACGGACGGACGGACGGACGGACGGACGGACGGACGGACAGACAGACATGGCTTAATCGACTCAGCTAGCGATTCTGAATCGATCCATATACTTTGAGGTATATGTATCGAAATTATTTCTCTATGTTACAAACTTAATGTCAAAACTAATATACCCCCCTATGGGATAGGGTATAAAAATTCAGGATTTCTATGGAAACAGTTTTGGAAAAAATTCAATTTTAGTACCAATTTGGTCAAATTTTCACAATTATTTTTTTATGTTCGAAGTTTATAGAAAAATTTTTTATACCATTTTAAAGAGTAACGCCTAATACACTTTGTAACCAAATTTCATTCAATTCGTGATAGTACTTTTTGAGTTATGACGTTCCAAACGAAGAACTGAGTTAATACCCCTTTAACCACCCCCCGCTGAAAAAAGGACCATGTCATTTTCAAGAACAGTTTCCAATCTATTAATTTGCCAAATTTCATTATACCCTATCCCATAGGGGGGTATATTAGTTTTGACATTAAGTTTGTAACATAGAGAAATAATTTCGATACATACACCTCAAAGTATATGGATCGATTCAGAATCGCTAGCTGAGTCGATTAAGCCATGTCTGTCTGTCCGTCCGTCCGTCCGTCCGTCCGTCCGTCTGTGTGTCACCGATTTTTGGGCCTTAAATTTTGAGCTAGAGAGTTCAAATTTGGTATATAGACTCTCTGGCCGACGAAGCAGAACAAGTGTAAACATTTTTGAAATCCGCCCACTGCCACGCCCCCTTTTTAGAAAAACGTAGTTTTAAGCCAAACCGTAAGGAATTTCAAAAAAGTGCCTGAGCAGCATATTTAGACAATCTTAATATCTATATTTCGTCCATACAAAGTTTTTTGCCGCGCCCACTTTTTGGGGGGCGTTTTTAGTAAAAAAACGCTTTTTGTCCAAATTTTAAAACTTTCGAAAAAATTTTTGATGCAAATACTTCCGAAATGGTAATATAAACATTTTGTCCATAGATCATTTTCACCTGCGCCCACATTTTGGGGGCGTTTTCTTACAAAAACCATTTGTATACCCCATCCCAAGGCATTACCAATAGAAATACGAACCACACAAGATTTTGAGAAACTGTCTGAGCAATATATTGTGACAATGTCATTTTCTGTATTTCATCGCCATAAGGCCTATATTTTGAGGATATTAATTTTAAGGATGGGATGGGATAGGGTATTCAACGATCCGCACAGCGGATTGTAGCCTCTCATATGTTTTTAATTTATAATGCGGTTTACGAGTTATAAGGATAAGAAAAAAACATATGAGAAGGCTACAATCCGCTGTGCGGATCGTTGAATACCCTATCCCATCCTATCCATAAAACTAAAATCCCCAAAAAAGGGGGCATGGCTAAAAACACGATGTGGATAAAATAGAAAAAATGATATAGTGACAACAAGTTCTTCGGACTGCTTACAAAACAATTTTGCGGTTCTACAAAAGACAAGGTTTTCTCCTGCATATGTTATGGGGTAGTGTATAAAAATGGTTTTTATATAAAAACGCCCCCAAAAAGTGGGGGTGGGTTAAAATGGTCTATGGACGAAATGTTCATATTTATATTACTAATGATTCTGCATCAAAAGTTTTTTCGAAAATTTTAAAATTTGACCGAAAAAACGTTTTTAATTAAAAACGCCCCCCAAAAAGTGGGCGTGGCAAAAAACTTTGTATGAACGAAATACAGATATTCAGATTGTCTAAATATGTTGTTCAGAAAGTTTTTCAAAATTCCTTATGGTTTGGCCAAAAAATACGTTTTTCTAAAAAGGGGGCGTGGCAGTGGGCGGATTTCAAAAATTTTTACACTTGTTCTGCTGGGAGCAACAAGGAGTACGTGTACCAAATTTCATCTTTCTAGCTCAAAATTTAAGGCCCAAAAACTGGTGACGTACGGACGGACGGACGGACGGACGGACGGACGGACAGACATGGCTAAATCGACTCAGCTATCGATTCTGAGTCGATCCATATACTTTGAGGTATATGTAGCTAAATTATTTCTCTATGTTACAAACTATGTATCAAAACTAATATACCCCCCTATGGGATAGGGTATAAAAATCAGGATTTCTATGGAAAAAGTTTTGGAAAAAATCCAATTTTAATACCAATTTGGTCAAATTTTCACGATTATTTTTTTATGTTCGAAGTTTATAGAATTTTTATACCCTATCCCATAGGGGGGTATATTAGTTTTGATACTTAGTTTGTAACATAGAGAAATAATTTTGCTACATATACCTCAAAGTATATGGATCGACTCAGAATCGCTAGCTGAGTCGAATTAGCCATGTCTGTCTGTCCGTCCGTCCGTCCGTCCGTCCGTCTGTCTGTTCGTCAGCGGTTTTTGGGCCTTAAATTTTGAGCTAGGATAATGAAATTTGGTATATAGGATCCTCGTCCGTGCCACCAGAAAAAGTGTAAAAATTTTTGACATCCGCCCACTGCCACGCCCCGTTTTTAGGAAAACTTGTTTTTTGGCCAAACCGTAAGGAATTTCAAAAAAGTGTCTGAGTAGCATATTTAGACAATCCTAATATCTATATTTCGTTCATACAAAGTTTTTTGCCACGCCCACTTTTTGGGGGCGGTTTTAGTAAAAAACGCTTTTTGTCCAAATTTTAAAACTTTCGAAAAAAATTTTGATGCAAATACTTCCGAAATGGTAATATAAACATTTTGTCCATAGATCATTTTCACCAACGCCCACATTTTGGGGGCGTTTTCTTACAAAAACCATTTGTATACCCCATCCCAAGGCATTAGCAATAGAAATACGTTGTTTTTTGTCGAACCACACAAGATTTTGAGAAACTGTCTGAGCAATATATTGTGAGAATGTCATTTTCTGTATTTCATCGCCATAAGGCCTATATTTTGAGGATATTAATTTAAAGGATGGGATGGGATAGGGTATTCAACGATCCGCATAGCGGATTGTAGCCTCTCATATGTTTATACCCTATCCCATAGGGGTATATTAGTTTTGATACTTAGTTTGTAACATAGAGAAATAATTTTGCTACATATACCTCAAAGTATATGGATCGACTCAGAATCGCTAGCTGAGTCGATTAAGCCATGTCTGTCTGTCCGTCCGTCCGTCCGTCCGTCCGTCCGTCCGTCCGTCCGTCCGTCCGTCCGTCCGTCCGTCTGTACGTCACCGATTTTTAGGCCTTAAATTTTGAGCTAGGATAATGAAATTTGGTATATAGGATCCTCGTCTCTGCCTACAGAACAAGTGTAAAAATTTTTGAAATCCGCCCACTGCCACGCCCCCTTTTAAGAAAAACTCAGTTTTTGACCAAACCGTAGGGAATTTTAAAAAAGTTTCTGAACAACATATTTAGACAATATTAATATCTATATTTCGTCCATATAAAGTTTTTTGCCACGCCCACTTTTTGGGGGCGTTTTCAATAAAAAACTGTTTTCGGTCAAATTTTAAATTTTTTGAAAAAAATTTTGATGCAGAATCATTAACATTATTAATATGAACATTTCGTCTATATACCATTTTAACCCACGCCCACTTTTTGGGGGCGTTTTTATATAAAAACCATTTTTATACACTACCCCATAACATATGCAAATGAAAACCTTGTCTTTTGTAGAACCGTTAAAGGGTTTTGTAAGCAGTCTGAAGAATTTGTTGTCACTATATCATTTTTTCTATTTATCCACATCGTGTTCTTAGCCATGCCCCCTTTTTTGGGGATTTTAGTTTTATGGATAGGATGGGATAGGGTATTCAACGATCCGCACAGCGGATTGTAGCCTTCTCATATGTTTTTATACCCTATCCCATAGGGGGGTATATTAGTTTTGATACTTAGTTTGTAACATAGAGAAATAATTTTGCTACATATACCTCAAAGTATATGGATCGACTCAGAATCGCTAGCTGAGTCGAATTAGCCATGTCTGTCTGTCCGTCCGTCCGTCCGTCCGTCCGTCCGTCTGTCTGTTCGTCACCGATTTTTGGGCCTTAAATTTTGAGCTAGGATAATGAAATTTGGTATATAGGATCCCTGGCCGAGTCACCAGAACAAGTGTAAAAATTTTTAAAATCCGCCCACTGCCACGCCCCTTTTAAGAAAAAACGTAGTTTTAAGCCAAACCGTAAGGAATTTCAAAAAAGTGTGTGAGAAATATATTTAGACAATCCTAATATCTATATTTCGTGCATACAAAGTTTTTTTGCCACGCCCACTTTTTGGGGGCGTTTTTAGTAAAAAAACGTTTTTTTGTCCAAATTTTAAAAACTTTCGAAAAAAATTTTGATGCAAATACTTCCGCAATGGTAATATAAACATTTTGTCTATAGATCATTTTCACCTACGCCCACATTTTGGGGGCGTTTTCTTACAAAAAACCATTTGTATACCCCATCCCAAGGCATTAGCAATAGAAATACGTTGTTTTTTGTCGAACCACAAAAGATTTTGAGAAACTGTCTGAGCAATATATTGTGACAATGTCATTTTCTGTTTTTCATTGCCATAAGGCCTATATTTTGAGGATATTAATTTAAAGGATGGGATGGGATAGGGTATTCAACGATCCGCATAGCGGATTGTAGCCTCTCATATGTTTTTTATACCATTTTAAAGAGTAACGCCTAATACACTTTGTAACCAAATTTCATTCAATTCGTGATAGTACTTTTTGAGTTATGACGTTCCGAACGAAGAATTGAGTTAATACCCCTTTAACCACCCCCCGCTGAAAAAAGTACCATGTCATTTTCAAGAACAGTTTCCAATCCATTAATTTGCCAAATTTCATTTTAATCTATAATGCGGTTTAGGAGTTATAAGGATAAGAAAAAAAAATTCAGGATTTCTATGGAAAAAGTTTTGGAAAAAATCCAATTTTAGTACCAATTTGGTCAAATTTTCACGATTATTTTTTTATGTTCGAAGTTTATAGAATTTTTATACCCTATCCCATAGGGGGGTATAATAGTTTTGATACTTAGTTTGTAACATAGAGAAATAATTTTGCTACATATACATCAAAGTATATGGATCGACTCAGAATCGCTAGCTGAGTCGAATTAGCCATGTCTGTCTGTCCGTCCGTCCGTCCGTCTGTCTGTTCGTCAGCGGTTTTTGGGCCTTAAATTTTGAGCTAGGATAATGAAATTTGGTATATAGGATCCTCGTCCGTGCCACCAGAAAAAGTGTAAAAATTTTTGACATCCGCCCACTGCCACGCCCCCTTTTTAGGAAAACTTATTTTTTGGCCAAACCGTAAGGAATTTCAAAAAAGTGTCTGAGTAGCATATTTAGACAATCCTAATATCTAATTAGGAAAAAAAACATATGAGAGGCTACAATCCGCTATGCGGATCGTTGAATACCCTATCCGATCCCATCCTTTAAATTAATATCCTCAAAATATAGGCTTTATGGCGATGAAATACAGAAAATGACATTGTCACAATATATTGCTCAGACAGTTTCTCAAAATCTTGTGTGGTTCGACAAAAAACAACGTATTTCTATTGCTAATGCCTTGGGATGGGGTATACAAATGGTTTTTGTAAAAAAACGCCCCCAAAATGTGGGCGTAGGTGAAAATGATCTATGGACAAAATGTTTATATTACCATTGCGGAAGTATTTGCATCAAACATTTTTTCGAAAGTTTTAAAATTTGGACAAAAAGCGTTTTTTTACTAAAAACGCCCCCAAAAAGTGGGCGTGGCAAAAAACTTTGTATGAACGAAATATAGATATTAGGATTGTCTAAATATGTTACAAAGACACTTTTTTGAAATTCCTTACGGTTTGGCCAAAAAATAAGTTTTTCTAAAAAGGGGGCGTGGCAGTGGGCGGATTTCAAAAATTTTTACACTTGTTCTGCTTCGTCGGCCAGAGAGTCTATATACCAAATTTCAACACTCTAGCTAAAAATTTAAGGCCCAAAAATCGGTGACACACAGACGGACGGACGGACGGACGGACGGACGGACGGACGGACAGACAGACATGGCTTAATCGACTCAGCTAGCGATTCTGAATCGATCCATATACTTTGAGGTATATGTATCGAAATTATTTCTCTATGTTACAAACTTAATGTCAAAACTAATATACCCCCCTATGGGATAGGGTATAAACATATGAGAGGCTACAATCCGCTGTGCGGATCGTTGAATACCCTATCCCATCCCATCCTTAAAATTAATATCCTCAAAATATAGGCCTTATGGCGATGAAATACAGAAAATGACATTGTCACAATATATTCCTCAGACAGTTTATCAAAATCTTTTGTGGTTCGACAACAAACAACGTATTTCTATTGCTAATGCCTTGGGATGGGGTATACAAATGGTTTTTGTAAGAAAACGCCCCCAAAATGTGGGCGTAGGTGAAAATGATCTATAGACAAAATGTTTATATTACCATTGCGGAAGTATTTGCATCAAAAATTTTTTCGAAAGTTTTAAAATTTGGACAAAAAGCGTTTTTTTACTAAAAACGCCCCCAAAAAGTGGGCGTGGCAAAAAACTTTGTATCGACGAAATATAGATATTAAGATTGTCTAAATATGCTGCTCAGGCACTTTTTTGAAATTCCTTACGGTTTGGCTTAAAACTACGTTTTTCTGAAAAGGGGGCGTGGCAGTGGGCGGATTTCAAAAATTTTTACACTTGTTCTGCTTCGTCGGCCAGAGAGTCTATATACCAAATTTGAACTCTCTAGCTCAAAATTTAAGGCCCAAAAATCGGTGACACACAGACGGACGGACGGACGGACGGACGGACGGACGGACGGACGGACAGACAGACATGGCTTAATCGACTCAGCTAGCGATTCTGAATCGATCCATATACTTTGAGGTATATGTATCGAAATTATTTCTCTATGTTACAAACTTAATGTCAAAACTAATATACCCCCCTATGGGATAGGGTATAAAAATTCAGGATTTCTATGGAAAAAGTTTTGGAAAAAATCCAATTTTAGTACCAATTTGGTCAAATTTTCACGATTATTTTTTTATGTTCGAAGTTTATAGAAAATTTTTATACCCTATCCCATAGGGGGGTATATTAGTTTTGATACTTAGTTTGTAACATAGAGAAATAATTTTGCTACATATACCTCAAAGTAAATGGATCGACTCAGAATCGCTAGCTGAGTCGATTAAGCCATGTCTGTCCGTCCGTCCGTCCGTCCGTCCGTCCGTCCGTCCGTCCGTCTGTACGTCACCGATTTTTAGGCCTTAAATTTTGAGCTAGGATAATGAAATTTGGTATATAGGATCCTCGTCTCTGCCTACAGAACAAGTGTAAAAATTTTTGAAATCCGCCCACTGCCACGCCCCCTTTTAAGAAAAAACTCAGTTTTTGACCAAACCGTAAGGAATTTTAAAAAAGTTTCTGAACAACATATTTAGACAATATTAATATCTATATTTCGTCCATATAAAGTTTTTTGCCACGCCCACTTTTTGGGGGCGTTTTCAATTAAAAACTGTTTTCGGTCAAATTTTAAATTTTTCGAAAAAAATTTTGATGCAGAATCATTAACATTATTAATATGAACATTTCGTCTGTATACCATTTTAACCCACGCCCACTTTTTGGGGGCGTTTTTATATAAAAACCATTTTTATACACTACCCCATAACATATGCAGGAGAAAACCTTGTCTTTTGTAGAACCGCAAAATTGTTTTGTAAGCAGTCTGAAGAACTTGTTGTCACTATATCATTTTTTCTATTTTATCCACATCGTGTTTTTAGCCATGTCCCCTTTTTTGGGGATTTTAGTTTTATGGATAGGATGGGATAGGGTATTCAACGATCCGCACAGCGGATTGTAGCCTTCTCATATGTTTTTATACCATTTTAAAGAGTAACGCCTAATACACTTTGTAACCAAATTTCATTCAATTCGTGATAGTACTTTTTGAGTTATGACGTTCCGAACGAAGAACTGAGTTAATACCCCTTTAACCACCCCCCGCTGAAAAAAGTACCATGTCATTTTCAAGAACAGTTTCCAATCCATTAATTTGCCAAATTTCATTTTAATTTATAATGCGGTTTACGAGTTATAAGGATAAGAAAAAAAAATCAGGATTTCTATGGAAAAAGTTTTGGAAAAAATCCAATTTTAGTACCAATTTGGTCAAATTTTCACGATTATTTTTTTATGTTCGAAGTTTATAGAATTTTTTTTTATACCATTTTAAAGTGAACGCCTAATACACTTTGTAACCAAATTTCATTCAATTCGTGATAGTACTTTTTGAGTTATGACGTTCCGAACGAAGAATTGAGTTAATACCCCTTTAACCACCCCCCGCTGAAAAAAGTACCATGTCATTTCAAGAACAGTTTCCAATCCATTAATTTGTCAAATTTCATTATACCCTATCCCATAGGGGGGTATATTAGTTTTGATACATAGTTTGTAACATAGAGAAATAATTTTGCTACATATACCTCAAAGTATATGGATCGACTCAGAATCGATAGCTGAGTCGAATTAGCCATGTCTGTCTGTCCGTCCGTCCGTCCGTCCGTCCGTCTGTCTGTTCGTCACCGATTTTTGGGCCTTAAATTTTGAGCTAGGATAATGAAATTTGGTATATAGGATCCTTGGCCGAGTCACCAGGACAAGTGTAAAAATTTTTAAAATCCGCCCACTGCCACGCCCCCCTTTTAGAAAAAACGTAGTTTTAAGCCAAACCGAAAGGAATTTCAAAAAAGTGTGTTTGCAACATATTTAGACAATCCTAATATCTATATTTCGTCCATACAAAGTTTTTCGCCACGCCCACTTTTTGGGGTCGTTTTTAGCAAAAAACTTTTTTTGTATAAATTTTAAAACTTTCGAAAAAAATTTTGATGCAAATACTTCCGCAATGGTAATATAAACATTTTGTCCATAGATCATTTTCACCTACGCCCACATTTAGGGGGCATTTTCTTACAAAAACCATTTGTATACCCCATCCCAAGGCATTAGCAATAGAAATACGTTGTTTTTTGTCCTACCACAAAAGATTTTGATAAACTGTCTGAGCAATATATTGTGACAATGTCATTTTCTGTTTTTCATCGCCATTTTGATGCAAATACTTCCGCAATGGTAATATAAACATTTTGTCCATAGATCATTTTCACCTACGCCCACATTTTGGGGGCGTTTTCTTACAAAAACCATTTGTATACCCCATCCCAAGGCATTAGCAATAGAAATACGTTGTTTTTTGTCGAACCACAAAAGATTTTGATAAACTGTCTGAGCAATATATTGTGACAATGTCATTTTCTGTTTTTCATCGCCATAAGGCCTATATTTTGAGGATATTAATTTAAAGGATGTGATGGGATAGGGTATTCAACGATCCGCATAGCGGATTGTAGTCTCTCATATGTTTTTAATCTATAATGCGGTTTACGAGTTATAAGGATAAGAAAGAAAAATTCAGGATTTCTAAGGAAAAAGTTTTGGAAAAAATCCAATTTTAGTGCCAATTTGGTCAAATTTTCACGATTATTTTTTTATGTTCGAAGTTTATAGAAAATTTTTTTATATTACTTTTAAAGAGTAACGCCTAATACACTTTGTAACCAAATTTCATTCAATTCGTGATAGTACTTTTTGAGTTATGACGTTCCGAACGAAGAATTGAGTTAATACCCCTTTAACCACCCCCCGCTGAAAAAAGTACCATGTCATTTTCAAGAACAGTTTCCAATCCATTAATTTGCCAAATTTCATTTTAATCTATAATGCGGTTTACGAGTTATAAGGATAAGAAAAAAAAATTCAGGATTTCTATGGAAAAGTTTTGGAAAAAATCCAATTTTAGTACCAATTTGGGCAAATTTTCACGATTATTTTTTATGTTCGAAGTTTATAGAAAATTTTTTTATACCATTTTAAAGAGTAACGCCTAATGCACTTTTTAACCAAATTTCATTCAATTCGTGATAGTACTTTTTGAGTTATGACGTTCCGAACGAAGAACTGAGTTAATACCCCTTTAACCACCCCCCGCTGAAAAAAGTACCATGTCATTTTCAAGAACAGTTTCCAATCCATTAATTTGCCAAATTTCATTTTGATCTATAATGCGGTTTACAAGTTATAAGGATAAGAAAAAAAATTCAGGATTTCTATGGAAAAAGTTTTGGAAAAAAAAACAATTTTAGTACCAATTTGGTCAAATTTTCACGATTATTTTTTTATGTTCGAAGTTTTTAGAACATTTTTTTTACCATTTTAAAGAGTAACGCCTAATACACTTTGTAACCAAATTTCATTCAATTCGTGGTAGTACTTTTTGAGTTATGACGTTCCGAACGAAGAACTGAGTTAATACCCCTTTAACCACCCCCCCTGAAAAAAGTACCATGTCATTTTCAAGAACAGTTTCCAATCCATTAATTTGCCAAATTTCATTTTGATCTATAATGCGGTTTACGAGTTATAAGGATAAGAAAAAAAAATTCAGGATTTCTATGGAAAAAGTTTTGGAAAAAAAAACAATTTTAGTACCAATTTGGTCAAATTTTCACGATTATTTTTTTATGTTCGAAGTTTTTAGAACATTTTTTTTACCATTTTAAAGAGTAACGCCTAATACACTTTGTAACCAAATTTCATTCAATTCGTGATAGTACTTTTTGAGTTATGACGTTCCAAACGAAGAATTGAGTTAATACCCCTTTAACCAGCCCCCGCTGAAAAAAGTACCATGTCATTTTCAAGAACAGTTTCCAATCCATTAATTTGCCAAATTTTATTTTAATCTATAATGCGGTTTACGAGTTATAAGGATAAGAAAAAACATATGAGAAGGCTACAATCCGCTGTGCGGATCGTTGAATACCCTATCCCATCCTATCCATAAAACTAAAATCCCCAAAAAAAGGGACATAGTGACAACAAATTCTTCAGACTGCTTACAAACACTTTTACGGTTCTACAAAAGACAAGGTTTTCTCTTGCATATGTTATGGGGTAGTGTATAAAAATGGTTTTTATATAAAAACGCCCCCAAAAAGTGGGCGTGGGTTAAAATGGTACATAGAAGAAATGTTCATATTAATAATGTTAATGATTCTGCATCAAAATTTTTTTCGAAAAATTTAAAATTTGACCGAAAACAGTTTTTTATTGAAAACGCCCCCAAAAAGTGGGCGTGGCAAAAAACTTTATATAGACGAAATATAGATATTAATATTGTCTAAATATGTTGTTCAGAAACTTTTTTAAAATTCCTTACGGTTTGGTCAAAAACTGAGTTTTTCTTAAAAGGGGGCGTGGCAGTGGGCGGATTTCAAAAATTTTTACACTTGTTCTGTAGGCAGAGACGAGGATCCTATATACCAAATTTCATTATCCTAGCTCAAAATTTAAGGCCTAAAAATCGGTGACGTACAGACGGACGGACGGACGGACGGACGGACGGACAGACAGACATGGCTTAATCGACTCAGCTAGCGATTCTGAGTCGATCCATATACTTTGAGGTATATGTAGCAAAATTATTTCTCTATGTTACAAACTAAGTATCAAAACTAATATACCCCTATGGGATAGGGTATAAAAAAGTACTATCACGAATTGAATGAAATTTGGTTACAAAGTGTATTAGGCGTTACTCTTTAAAAGTAATATAAAAAAATTTTCTATAAACTTCGAACATAAAAAAATAATCGTGAAAATTTGACCAAATTGGCACTAAAATTGGATTTTTTCCAAAACTTTTTCCTTAGAAATCCTGAATTTTTCTTTCTTATCCTTATAACTCGTAAACCGCATTATAAATTAAAATTAAATTTGGCAAATTAATGGATTGGAAACTGTTCTTGAAAATGACATGGTACTTTTTTCAGCGGGGGGTGGTTAAAGGGGTATTAACTCAGTTCTTCGTTCGGAACGTCATAACTCAAAAAGTATTATCACGAATTGAATGAAATTTGGTTACAAAGTGTATTAGGCGTTACTCTTTAAAATGGTATAAAAACATATGAGAAGGCTACAATCCACTGTGCGGATCGTTGAATACCCTATCCCATCCTATCTGTAAAACTAAAATCCCCAAAAAGTGGACATAGCTAAAAACACGATGTGGATAAAATAAAGAAAATGACATGGTGACAACAAATTGTTCAGACTGTTTACAAAAAACTTTGACGGTTCTACAAAAGACAAGGTTTTCTCCTGCATATGTTATGGGGTAGTGTGTAAAAATGGTTTTTATATAAAAACGCCCCCAAAAAGTGGGCGTGGGTTGAAATAGTCTATGGACGAAATGTTCATATTTATACTATTAATGATTCTGCATCAAAAGTTTTTTCGAAAATTTTAAAATTTGACCGAAAAACGTTTTTTATTAAAAACGCCCCCAAAAAGTGGGCGTGGCAAAAAAACTTTATATGAACGAAATACAGATATTCAGATTGTCTAAATATGTTGTTCAGAAAGTTTTTCAAAATTCCTTATGGTTTGGCCAAAAAATACGTTTTTCTAAAAAGGGGGCGTGGCAGTGGGCGGATTTCAAAAATTTTTACACTTGTTCTGCTGGGAGCAACAAAGAGCACGTGTACCAAATTTCATCCTTCTAGCTCAAAATTTAAGGCCCAAAAACTGGTGACGTACGGACGGACGGACGGACGGACGGACGGACGGACGGACGGACGGACAGACATGGCTAAATCGACTCAGCTATCGATTCTGAGTCGATCCATATACTTTGAGGTATATGTAGCTAAATTATTTCTCTATGTTACAAACTATGTATCAAAACTAATATACCCCTATGGGATAGGGTATAAACATATGAGAAGGCTACAATCCACTGTGCGGATCGTTGAATACCCTATCCCATCCTATCTGTAAAACTAAAATCCCCAAAAAGTGGACATGGCTAAAAACACGATGTGGATAAAATAAAGAAAATGACATGGTGACAACAAATTGTTCAGACTGTTTACAAAAAACTTTGACGGTTCTACACAGACTGTTTACAAAAAACTTTGACGGTTCTACAAAAGACAAGGTTTTCTCCTGCATATGTTATGGGGTAGTGTGTAAAAATGGTTTTTATATAAAAACGCCCCCAAAAAGTGGGCGTGGGTTGAAATAGTCTATGGACGAAATGTTCATATTTATACTACTAATGATTCTGCATCAAAAGTTTTTTCGAAAATTTTAAAATTTGACCGAAAAACGTTTTTTATTAAAAACGCCCCCAAAAAGTGGGCGTGGCAAAAAACTTTATATGAACGAAATACAGATATTCAGATTGTCTAAATATGTTGTTCAGAAAGTTTTTCAAAATTCCTTATGGTTTGGCCAAAAAATACGTTTTTCTAAAAAGGGGGCGTGGCAGTGGGCGGATTTCAAAAATTTTTACACTTGTTCTGCTGGGAGCAACAAAGAGCACGTGTACCAAATTTCATCCTTCTAGCTCAAAATTTAAGGCCCAAAAACTGGTGACGTACGGACGGACGGACGGACGGACGGACGGACGGACAGACATGGCTAAATCGACTCAGCTATCGATTCTGAGTCGATCCATATACTTTGAGGTATATGTAGCTAAATTATTTCTCTATGTTACAAACTATGTATCAAAACTAATATACCCCTATGGGATAGGGTATAAAAATCCCCAAAAAAGGGAGGCATGGCTAAAAACACGATATGGATAAATAGAAAAAATGATATAGTGACAACAAATTCTTCAGACTGCTTACAAAACACTTTAACGGTTCTACAAAAGACAAGGTTTTCTCTTGCATATGTTATGGGGTAGTGTATAAAAATGGTTTTTATATAAAAACGCCCCCAAAAAGTGGGCGTGGGTTAAAATGGTATATAGACGAAATGTTCATATTAATAATGTTAATGATTCTGCATCAAAATTTTTTTTCGAAAAATTTAAAATTTGACCGAAAACAGTTTTTTATTGAAAACGCCCCCAAAAAGTGGGCGTGGCAAAAAACTTTATATGGACGAAATATAGATATTAATTTTGTCTAAATATTGTTTTCAGAAACTTTTTTAAAATTCCTTACGGTTTGGTCAAAAACTGAGTTTTTCTTAAAAGGGGGCGTGGCAGTGGGCGGATTTCAAAAAGTTTTACACTTGTTCTGTAGGCAGAGACGAGGATCCTATATACCGAATTTCATTATCCTAGCTCAAAATTTAAGGCCTAAAAATCGGTGACGTACAGACGGACGGACGGACGGACAGACAGACATGGCTTAATCGACTCAGCTAGCGATTCTGAGTCGATCCATATACTTTGAGGTATATGTAGCAAAATTATTTCTCTATGTTACAAACTAAGTATCAAAACTAATATACCCCTATGGGATAGGGTATAAAAACATATGAGAGGCTACAATCCACTGTGCGGATCGTTGAAAACCCTATCCCATCCTATCTGTAAAACTAAAATCCCCAAAAAGTGGACATGGCTAAAAACACGATGTGGATAAAATAAAGAAAATGGAATGGTGACAACAAATTCTTCAGACTGCTTATAAAACATATGAGAGGCTACAATCCGCTATGCGGATCGTTGAATACCCTATCCCATCCCATCCTTTCAATTAATATCCTCAAAATATAGGCCTTATGGCGATGAAATACAGAAAATGACATTGTCACAATATATTACTCAGACAGTTTCTCAAAATCTTGTGTGGTTCGACAAAAAACAACGTATTTCTATTGCTAATGCCTTGGGATGGGGTATACAAATGGTTTTTGTAAGAAAACGCCCCCAAAATGTGGGCGTAGGTGAAAATGATCTATGGACAAAATGTTTATATTACCATTTCGGAAGTATTTGCATCAAATTTTTTTTCGAAAGTTTTAAAATTTGGACAAAAAGCGTTTTTTATTAAAAACGCCCCCAAAAAGTGGGCGTGGCAAAAAACTTTGTATGAACGAAATATAGATATTAGGATTGTCTAAATATGCTACTCAGACACTTTTGTGAAATTCCTTACGGTTTAGCCAAAAAATAAGTTTTCCTAAAAAGGGGGCGTGGCAGTGGGCGGATTTCAAAAATTTTTACACTTGTTCTGGTGGCACGGACGAGGATCCTATATACCAAATTTCATTATCCTAGCTCAAAATTTAAGGCCCAAAAACCGCTGACGAACAGACAGACGGACGGACGGACGGACGGACAGACAGACATGGCTAATTCGACTCAGCTAGCGATTCTGAGTCGATCCATATACTTTGAGGTATATGTAGCAAAATTATTTCTCTATGTTACAAACTAAGTATCAAAACTAATATACCCCCCTATGGGATAGGGTATAAACATATGAGAGGCTACAATCCGCTATGCGGATCGTTGAATACCCTATCCCATCCCATCCTTTAAATTAATATCCTCAAAATATAGGCTTTATGGCGATGAAATACAGAAAATGACATTGTCACAATATATTGCTCAGACAGTTTCTCAAAATCTTTTGTGGTTCGACAAAAAACAACGTATTTCTATTGCTAATGCCTTGGGATGGGGTACACAAATGGTTTTTGTAAGAAAACGCCCCCCAAAATGTGGGCGTAGGTGAAAATGATCTATAGACAAAATGTTTATATTACCATTGCGGAAGTATTTGCATCAAACATTTTTTCGAAAGTTTTAAAATTTGGACAAAAAAGCGTTTTTTACTAAAAACGCCCCCAAAAAGTGGGCGTGGCAAAAAACTTTGTATGAACGAAATATAGATATTAGGATTGTCTAAATATCCTGCTCAGACAATTTTTTGAAATTCCTTACGGTTTGGCCAAAAAATAAGTTTTTCTAAAAAGGGGGCGTGGCAGTGGGCGGATTTCAAAAATTTTTACACTTGTTCTGGTGACTCGCACAAGGATCCTATATACCAAATTTCATTATCCTAGCTCAAAATTTAAGGCCCAAAAATCGGTGACGAACAGACAGACGGACGGACGGACACACGGACGGACGGACGATGGACGGACGGACGGACGGACGGACGGACGGACCAGACATGACATGGCTAATTCGACTCAGCTAGCGATTCTGAGTCGATCCATATACTTTGAGGTATATGTAGCAAAATTATTTCTCTATGTTACAAACTATGTATCAAAACTAATATACCCCCCTATGGGATAGGGTATAAAAACTTTTACGGTTCTACAAAAGACAAGGTTTTCTACTGCATATGTTATGGGGTGGTGTATAAAAAATGGTTTTTATATAAAAAACGCCCCCAAAAAGTGGGCGTGGGTTAAAATGATCTATTGACGAAATGTTCATATTTATATTGCTAATGATTCTGCATCAAAAGTTTTTTCGAAAATTTGAAAATTTGACCGAAAAACGTTTTTTTATTGAAAAACGCCCCCAAAAAGTGGGCGTGGCAAAAAACTTTATATGAACGAAGTACAGATATTCAGATTGTCTAAATATGTTGTTCAGAAAGTTTTTCAAAATACCTTATGGTTTGGCCAAAAAATACGTTTTTCTAAAAAGGGGGCGTGGCAGTGGGCGGATTTCGAAAATTTTTACACTTGTTCTGCTGGGAGCAACAAAGAGCACGCGTACCAAATTTCATCCTTCTAGCTCAAAATTTAAGGCCCAAAAACTGGTGACGTACGGACGGACGGACGGACAGACATGGCTAAATCGACTCAGCTATCGATTCTGAGTCGATCCATATACTTTGAGGTATATGTAGCTAAATTATTTCTCTATGTTACAAACTATGTATCAAAAACTAATATACCCCTATGGGATAGGGTATAAACATATGAGAAGGCTACAATCCGCTATGCGGATCGTTGAATACCCTATCCCATCCCATCCTTTCAATTAATATCCTCAAAATATAGGCCTTATGGCGATGAAATACAGAAAATGACATTGTCACAATATATTACTCAGACAGTTTTTCAAAATCTTGTGTGGTTCGACAAAAAACAACGTATTTCTATTGCTAATGCCTTGGGATGGGGTATACAAATGGTTTTTGTAAGAAAACGCCCCCCAAAATGTGGGCGTAGGTGAAAATGATCTATGGACAAAATGTTTATATTACCATTTCGGAAGTATTTGCATCAAATTTTTTTTCGAAAGTTTTAAAATTTGGACAAAAAGCGTTTTTTATTAAAAACGCCCCCAAAAAGTGGGCGTGGCAAAAAACTTTGTATGAACGAAATATAGATATTAGAATTGTCTAAATATGCTACTCAGACACTTTTTAGAAATTCCTTACGGTTTAGCCAAAAAATAAGTTTTCCTAAAAAGGGGGCGTGGCAGTGGGCGGATTTCAAAAATTTTTACACTTGTTCTGGTGGCACGGACGAGGATCCTATATACCAAATTTCATTATCCTAGCTCAAAATTTAAGGCCCAAAAACCGCTGACGAACAGACCGACGGACGGACGGACGGACGGACGGACAGACAGACATGGCTAATTCGACTCAGCTAGCGATTCTGAGTCGATCCATATACTTTGAGGTATATGTAGCAAAATTATTTCTCTATGTTACAAACTAAGTATCAAAACTAATATACCCCCCTATGGGATAGGGTATAAACATATGAGAAGGCTACAATCCGCTGTGCGGATCGTTGAATACCCTATCCCATCCTATCCATAAAACTAAAATCCCCAAAAAAGGGAGGCATGGCTAAAAACACGATATGGATAAATAGAAAAAATGATATAGTGACAACAAATTCTTCAGACTGCTTACAAAACACTTTAACGGTTCTACAAAAGACAAGGTTTTCTCTTGCATATGTTATGGGGTAGTGTATAAAAATGGTTTTTATATAAAAACGCACCCCCCAAAAAGTGGGCGTGGGTTAAAATGGTATATAGACGAAATGTTCATATTAATAATGTTAATGATTCTGCATCCAAATTTTTTTCGAAAAATTAAAATTTGACCGAAAACAGTTTTTTATTGAAAACGCCCCCAAAAAGTGGGCGTGGCAAAAAACTTTATATGGACGAAATATAGATATTAATTTGTCTAAATATTGTGTTCAGAAACTTTTTTAAAATTCCTTACGGTTTGGTCAAAAACTGAGTTTTTCTTAAAAGGGGGCGTGGCAGTGGGCGGATTTCAAAAATTTTTACACTTGTTCTGTAGGCAGAGACGAGGATCGTATATACCAAATTTTCATTATCCTAGCTCAAAATTTAAGGCCTAAAAAATCGGTGACGTACAGACGGACGGACGGACGGACGGACGGACGGACGGACGGACAGACAGACATGGCTTAATCGACTCAGCTAGCGATTCTGAGTCGATCCATATACTTTGAGGTATATGTAGCAAAATTATTTCCTCTATGTTACAAACTAAGTATCAAAACTAATATACCCCTATGGGATAGGGTATAAATAGGTTAAAAACATATGAGAAGGCTACAATCCGCTGTGCGGATCGTTGAATACCCTATCCCATCCTATCCATAAAACTAAAATCCCCAAAAAAGGGGGCATGGCTAAAAACACGATGTGGATAAATAGAAAAAATGATATAGTGACAACAAATTCTTCAGACTGCTTACAAAACACTTTAACGGTTCTAAAAAAGACAAGGTTTTCTCTTGCATATGTTATGGGGTAGTGTATAAAAATGGTTTTTATATAAAAACGCCCCCAAAAAGTGGGCGTGGGTGAAAATGATCTATTAACAAAATGTTTACATTACTATTTCGGAAGTATTTGCATCAAAATTTTTTTCGAAAGTTTTAAAATTTGGACAAAAAGCGTTTTTTACTAAAAACGCCCCCAAAAAGTGGGCGTGGCAAAAAACTTTGTATGAACGAAATATAGATATTAGGATTGTCTAAATATGCTACTCAGAACACTTTATTGAAATTCCTTACGGTTTGGCCAAAAAATAAGTTTTCCTAAAAAGGGGGCGTGGCAGTGGCGGGATTTCAAAAATTTTTACCACTTGCTCTGTAGGCAGAGACGAGGATCCTATATACCAAATTTCATTATCCTAGCTCAAAATTTTAAGGCCTAAAAATCGGTGACGTACAGACGGACGGACGGACAGACAGACATGGCTTAATCGACTCAGCTAGCGATTCTAAGTCGATCCGTAGCAAAATTATTTCTCTATGTTACAAACTAAGTATCAAAACTAATATACCCCTATGGGATAGGGTATAAAAAAGCGAAATATTCGAAATCAAACAACTTAAATTGATATTCATGAATAAATGGTATGGAATGCAAAAAGTAAACATATGAGAGGCTACAATCCGCTGTGCGGATCGTTGGATACCCTATCCCATCACATCGTTATTATAAATATCCTCAAAATATAGGCCTTATGGCGATGAAATACAGAAAATGACATTGTCACAATATATTGCTCAGACAGTTTATCAAAATCTTTTGTGGTTCGCCAAAAAAACAACGTATTTCTACTGCTAATGCCTTGGGATTGGGTATACAAATGGTTTTTGTAAGAAAACGCCCCCAAAATGTGGGCGTAGGTGAAAATGATCTATGGACCAAATATTTATATTACCATTGCGGAAGTATTTGCATCAAATTTTTTTTCGAAAGTTTTAAAACTTGGACAAAAAGCGTTTTTTACTAAAAACGCCCCCAAAAAGTGGGCGTGGCAAAAAACTTTGTATGAACGAAATATAGATATTAGGGTTGTCTAAATATCCTGCTCAGACATTTTTTTGAAATTCCTTACGGTTTGGCCAAAAAATGAGTTTTTCTAAAAAGGGGGCGTGGCAGTGGGCGGATTTCAAAAATTTTTACACTTGTTCTGGTGGCACGGACGAGGATCCTATATGCCAAATTTCATTATCCTAGCTCAAAATTTAAGGCCCAAAAATCGGTGACGAACAGACAGACGGACGGACGGACGGACGGACGGACGGACAGACAGACATGGCTAATTCGACTCAGCTAGCGATTCTGAGTCGATCCATATACTTTGAGGTATATGTAGCAAAATTATTTCTCTATGTTACAAACTAAGTATCAAAACTAATATACCCCCCTATGGGATAGGGTATAATCACTTTATTGGAAGAAAATGATAAAACTTAAAGGAATTTGATGGAAAAAGGCAAAAATGCTATTTAATGTATGACAGATTAACACAAGTAAAGAAATTTGGTTGAAAAAAGCGAAATATTCGAAATCAAACAACTTAAATTGATATTCATGAATAAATGGTATGGAATGCAAAAAGTAATAACTTTATTGGAAGAAAATGATAAAACTTAATGGAATTTGATGGAAAAAGGCAAAAATGCTATTTAATGTATGACAGATTAACACAAGTAAAGAAATTTGGTTAAAAAAAGCGAAATATTCAAAATCAAAGAACTTAAAGTGAAATACATGAATAAATGGTATGGTATGCAAAAAGTAATCACTTTATTGGAAGAAAATGATAAAACTTAAAGGTATTTGATGGCAAAAGCAAAAATGCTATTAAATGTATGACAGATTAACAAAAGTAAAGAAATTTGGTTAAAAAAAGCGAAATATTCAAAATTAAAGAACTTAAAGTGAAATACATGAATTAATGGTATGGTATGCAAAAAGTAATCACTTTATTGGAAGAAAATGATAAAACTTAAAGGAATTTGATGGAAAAAGGCAAAGTTGCTATTAAATGTATGACAGATTAACAAAAGTTAAAAAAAACATATGAGAAGGCTACAATCCGCTGTGCGGATCGTTGAATACCCTATCCCATCCTATCCATAAAACTAAAATCCCCAAAAAAGTGGGCATGGCTAAAAACACGATGTGGATAAAATAGAAAAAATGATATAGTGACAACAAATTCTTCAGACTGCTTACAAAACACTTTGACGGTTCTACAAAAGACAAGGTTTTCTCCTGCATATGTTATGGGGTAGTGTGTAAAATGGTTTTTATATAAAAACGCCCCCAAAAAGTGGGCGTGGGTTGAAATAGTCTATAGACGAAATGTTCATATTTATACTACTAATGATTCTGCATCAAAAGTTTTTTCGAAAATTTTAAAATTTGACCGAAAAATGTTTTTTTATTAAAAACGCCCCCAAAAAGTGGGCGTGGCAAAAAACTTTATATGAACGAAATACAGATATTCAGATTGTCTAAATATGTTGTTCAGAAAGTTTTTCAAAATACCTTATGGTTTGGCCAAAAAATACGTTTTTCTAAAAAGGGGGCGTGGCAGTGGGCGGATTTCAAAAATTTTTACACTTGTTCTGCTGGGAGCAACAAAGAGCACGTGTACCAAATTTCATCCTTCTAGCTCAAAATTTAAGGCCCAAAAACTGGTGACGTACGGACGGACGGACGGACGGACGGACGGACGGACAGACATGGCTAAATCGACTCAGCTATCGATTCTGAGTCGATCCATATACTTTGAGGTATATGTAGCTAAATTATTTCTCTATGTTACAAACTATGTATCAAAACTAATATACCCCTATGGGATAGGGTATAAAAATAGGTTAAAACATATGAGAGGCTACAATCCGCTATGCGGATCGTTGAATACCCTATCCCATCCCATCCTTTAAATTAATATCCTCAAAATATAGGCCTTATGGCGATGAAAAACAGAAAATGACATTGTCACAATATATTGCTCAGACAGTTTCTCAAAATCTTGTGTGGTTCGACAAAAAACAACGTATTTCTATTGCTAATGCCTTGGGATGGGGTATACAAATGGTTTTTGTAAGAAAACGCCCCAAAAATGTGGGCGTAGGTGAAAATGATCTATGGACAAAATGTTTATATTACCATTGCGGAAGTATTTGCATCAAAAATTTTTTCGAAAGTTTTAAAATTTGGACAAAAAGCGTTTTTTACTAAAAACGCCCCCAAAAAGTGGGCGTGGCAAAAAACTTTGTATGAACGAAATATAGATATTAGGATTGTCTAAATATGTTGCAAAGACACTTTTTTGAAATTCCTTACGGTTTGGCCAAAAAATATGTTTTTCTAAAAAGGGGGCGTGGCAGTGGGCGGATTTCAAAAATTTTTACACTTGTTCTGCTTCGTCGGCCAGAGAGTCTATATACCAAATTTCAACACTCTAGCTCAAAATTTAAGGCCCAAAAATCGGTGACACACAGACGGACGGACGGACAGACAGACATGGCTTAATCGACTCAGCTAGCGATTCTGAATCGATCCATATACTTTGAGGTATATGTATCGAAATTATTTCTCTATGTTACAAACTTAATGTCAAAACTAATATACCCCCCTATGGGATAGGGTATAAAAACATATGAGAGGCTACAACCCGCTGTGCGGATCGTTGAATACCCTATCCCATTCCATCCTTAAAATTAATATCCTCAAAATATAGGCCTTATGACGATGAAATACAGAAAATGACATTGTCACAATATATTGCTCAGACAGTTTATCAAAATCTTTTGTGGTTCGACAAAAACCAACGTATTTCTATTGGTAATGCCTTGGGATGGGGTATACAAATGGTTTTTGTAAGAAAACGCCCCCAAAATGTGGGCGCAGGTGAAAATGATCTATGGACAAAATGTTTATATTACCATTGCGAAAGTATTTGCATCAACATTTTTTTCGAAAGTTTTAAAATTTGGACAAAAAGCGTTTTTTACTAAAAACGCCCCCAAAAAGTGGGCGTGGCAAAAAACTTTGTATGAACGAAATATAGATATTAGGATTGTCTAAATATGTTCCTCAGACACTTTTTTGAAATTCCTTACGGTTTGGCTTTAAACTACGTTTTTCAAAAAGGGGGCGTGGCAGTGGGCGGATTTCTAAAAATTTTACACTTGTTCTGCTTCGTCGGCCAGAGAGTCTATATACCAAATTTCAACACTCTAGCTCAAAATTTAAGGCCCAAAAATCGGTGACACACAGACGGACGGACGGACGGACGGACGGACGGACGGACGGACGGACGGACGGACGGACGGACAGACAGACATGGCTTAATCGACTCAGCTAGCGATTCTGAATCGATCCATATACTTTGAGGTATATGTATCGAAATTATTTCTCTATGTTACAAACTTAATGTCAAAACTAATATACCCCCCTATGGGATAGGGTATAATAAAGCGAAATATTCGAAATCAAACAACTTAAATTGATATTCATGAATAAATGGTATGGAATGCAAAAAGTAATCACTTTATTGGAAGAAAATGATAAAACTTAAAGGAATTTGATGTAAAAAGGCAAAAATGCTATTTAATGTATGACAGATTAACAAAAGTTTAAAAAAAACATATGAGAGGCTACAATCCGCTATGCGGATCGTTGAATACCCTATCCCATCCCATCCTTTAAATTAATATCCTCAAAATATAGGCCTTATGGCGATGAAATACAGAAAATGACATTCTCACAATATATTGCTCAGACAGTTTCTCAAAATCTTGTGTGGTTCGACAAAAAACAACGTATTTCTATTGCTAATGCCTTGGGATGGGATATACAAATGGTTTTTGTAAGAAAACGCACCCAAAATGTGGGCGTAGGTGAAAATGATCTATTAACAAAATGTTTATATTACCATTTCGGAAGTATTTGCATCAAAATTTTTTTCGAAAGTTTTAAAATTTGGACAAAAAGCGATTTTTACTAAAAACGCCCCCAAAAAGTGGGCGTGGCAAAAAACTTTGTATGAACGAAATATAGATATTAGGATTGTCTAAATATGCTACTCAGACATTTTTTTAAAATTCCTTACGGATTGGCCAAAAAATAAGTTTTCCTAAAAAGGGGGCGTGGCAGTGGGCGGATTTCAAAAATTTTTACACTTGTTCTGGTGGCACGGACGAGGATCCTATATACCAAATTTCATCATCCTAGCTCAAAATTTAAGGCCCATAAACCGCTGACGAACAGACAGACGGACGGACGGACGGACGGACGGACGGACGGACGGACAGACAGACATGGCTAATTCGACTCAGCTAGCGATTCTGAGTCGATCCATATACTTTGAGGTATATGTAGCAAAATTATTTCTCTATGTTACAAACTAAGTATCAAAACTAATATACCCCCCTATGGGATAGGGTATAAACATATGAGAGGCTACAATCCGCTATGCGGATCGTTGAATACCCTATCCCATCCCATCCTTTAAATTAATATCCTCAAAATATAGGCCTTATGGCGATGAAATACAGAAAATGACATTGTCACAATATATTGCTCAGACAGTTTCTCAAAATCTTGTGTGGTTCGACAAAAAACAACGTATTTCTATTGCTAATGCCTTGGGATGGGGTATACAAATGGTTTTTGTAAGAAAACGCCCCCAAAATGTGGGCGTAGGTGAAAATGATCTATAGACAAAATGTTTATATTACCATTGCGGAAGTATTTGCATCAAAAATTTTTTCGAAAGCTTTAAAATTTGGACAAAAAGCGTTTTTTACTAAAAACGCCCCCAAAAAGTGGGCGTGGCAAAAAACTTTGTATGAACGAAATATAGATATTAGGATTGTCTAAATATACTGCTCAGACACTTTTTTGAAATTCCTTACGGTTTGGCCAAAAAATACGTTTTTCTAAAAAGGGGGCGTGGCAGTGGGCGGATTTCAAAAATTTTTACACTTGTTCTGGTGACTCGCACAAGGATCCTATATACCAAATTTCATTATCCTAGCTCAAAATTTAAGGCCCAAAAATCGGTGACGAACAGACAGACGGACGGACGGACGGACGGACAGACAGACATGGCTAATTCGACTCAGCTAGCGATTCTGAGTCGATCCATATACTTTGAGGTATATGTAGCAAAATTATTTCTCTATGTTACAAACTATGTATCAAAACTAATATACCCCCCTATGGGATAGGGTATAAACATATGAGAGGGTACAATCCGCTATGCGGATCGTTGAATACCCTATCCCATCCCATCCTTTAAATTAATATCCTCAAAATATAGGCTTTATGGCGATGAAATACAGAAAATGACATTGTCACAATATATTGCTCAGACAGTTTCTCAAAATCTTTTGTGGTTCGACAAAAAACAACGTATTTCTATTGCTAATGCCTTGGGATGGGGTACACAAATGGTTTTTGTAAGAAAACGCCCTCAAAATGTGGGCGTAGGTGAAAATGATCTATGGACAAAATGTTTATATTACCATTGCGGAAGTATTTGCATCAAAAATTTTTTCGAAAGTTTTAAAATTTGGACAAAAAGCGTTTTTTACTAAAAACGCCCCCAAAAAGTGGGCGTGGCAAAAAACTTTGTATGAACGAAATATAGATATTAGGATTGTCTAAATATCCTTCTCAGACACTTTTTTGAAGTTCCTTACGGTTTGGCCAAAAAATAAGTTTTTCTAAAAAGGGGGCGTGGCAGTGGGCGGATTTCAAAAATTTTTACACTTGTTCTGGTGACTCGCACAAGGATCCTATATACCAAATTTCATTATCCTAGCTCAAAATTTAAGGCCCAAAAATCGGTGACGAACAGACAGACGGACGGAAGGACGGACGGACGGACGGACAGACAGACATGGCTAATTCGACTCAGCTAGCGATTCTGAGTCGATCCATATACTTTGAGGTATATGTAGCAAAATTATTTCTCTATCTTACAAACTATGTATCAAAACTAATATACCCCCCTATGGGATAGGGTATAAACATATGAGAAGGCTACAATCCGCTGTGCGGATCGTTGAATACCCTATCCCATCCTATCCATAAAACTAAAATCCCCAAAAAAGGGGACATGGCTAAAAACACGATGTGGATAAAATAGAAAAAATGATATAGTGACAACAAGTTCTTCAGACTGCTTACAAAACAATTTTGCGGTTCTACAAAAGACAAGGTTTTCTCCTGCATATGTTATGGGGTAGAGTATAAAAATGGTTTTTATATAAAAACGCCCCCAAAAAGTGGGCGTGGGTTAAAATGGTATACAGACGAAATGTTCATATTAATAATGTTAATGATTCTGCATCAAAATTTTTTTCGAAAAATTTAAAATTTGACCGAAAACAGTTTTTAATTGAAAACGCCCCCAAAAAGTGGGCGTGGCAAAAAACTTTATATGGACGAAATATAGATAATAATATTGTCTAAATATGTTGTTCAGAAACTTTTTTAAAATTCCTTACGGTTTGGTCAAAAACTGAGTTTTTCTTAAAAGGGGGCGTGGCAGTGGGCGGATTTCAAAAATTTTTACACTTGTTCTGTAGGCAGAGACGAGGATCCTATATACTAAATTTCATTATCCTACCTCAAAATTTAAGGCCTAAAAATCGGTGACGTACAGACGGACGGACGGACGGACGGACGGACAGACAGACTCGGCTTAATCGACTCAGCTAGCGATTCTGAGTCGATCCATATACTTTGAGGTATATGAAGCAAAATTATTTCTCTATGTTACAAACTAAGTATCAAAACTAATATACCCCCCTATGGGATAGGGTATAAAAATTCAGGATTTCTATGGAAAAAGTTTTGGAAAAAATCCAATTTTAGTATCAATTTGGTCAAATTTTCAAGATTATTTTTTTATGTTCGAAGTTTATAGAAAAATTTTTTATACCGTTTAAAAAAGTAACGCCTAATACACTTTGTAATCAAATTTCATTCAATTCGTGATAGTACTTTTTGAGTTATGACGTTCCGAACGAAGAATTGAGTTAATACCCCTTTAACCACCCCCCCGCTGAAAAAAGTACCATGTCATTTTCAAGAACAGTTTCCAATCCATTAATTTGCCAAATTTCATTTTAATCTATAATGCGGTTTACGAGTTAGAAGGATAAGAAAAAACATATGAGAGGCTACAATCCGCTATGCGGATCGTTGAATACCCTATCCCATCCCATCCTTTAAATTAATATCCTCAAAATATAGGCTTTATGGCGATGAAATACAGAAAATGACATTGTCACAATATATTGCTCAGACAGTTTCTCAAAATCTTTTGTGGTTCGACAAAAAACAACGTATTTCTATTGCTAATGCCTTGGGATGGGGTATACAAATGGTTTTTGTAAGAAAACGCCCCCAAAATGTGGGCGTAGGTGAAAATGATCTATAGACAAAATGTTTATATTACCATTGCGGAAGTATTTGCATCAAAAATTTTTTCGAAAGCTTTAAAATTTGGACAAAAAGCGTTTTTTACTAAAAACGCCCCCAAAAAGTGGGCGTGGCATAAAACGTTGTATGAACGAAATATAGATATTAGGATTGTCTAAATATACTGCTCAGACGCTTTTTTGAAATTCCTTACGGTTTGGCCAAAAAATAAATTTTTCTAAAAAGGGGGCGTGGCAGTGGGCGGATTTCAAAAATTTTTACACTTGTTCTGGTGACTCGCACAAGGATCCTATATACCAAATTTCATTATCCTAGCTCAAAATTTAAGGCCCAAAAATCGGTGACGAACAGACAGACGGACGGACGGACGGACAGACAGACATGGCTAATTCGACTCAGCTAGCGATTCTGAGTAGATCCATATACTTTGAGGTATATGTAGCAAAATTATTTCTCTATGTTACAAACTATGTTTCAAAACTAATATACCCCCCTATGGGATAGGGTATAAAAAATTCAGGATTTCTATGGAAAAAGTTTTGGAAAAAATCCAATTTTAGTACCAATTTGGTCAAATTTTCACGATTATTTTTTTATGTTCGAAGTTTATAGAAAATTTTTTTATACCATTTTAAAGAGTAACGCCTAATACACTTTGTAACCAAATTTCATTCAATTCGTGATAGTACTTTTTGAGTTATGACGTTCCGAACGAAGAATTGAGTTAATACCCCTTTAACTACCCCCCGCTGAAAAAAGTACCATGTCATTTTCAAGAACAGTTTCCAATCCATTAATTTGCCAAATTTCATTTTAATCTATAATGCGGTTAACGAGTTATAAGGATAAGAAAAAAAATTCAGGATTTCTATGGAAACAGTTTTGGAAAAAATGCAATTTTAGTACCAATTTGGTCAAATTTTCACGATTATTTTTTTATGTTCGAAGTTTATAGAAAAATTTTTTATACCATTTTAAAGAGTAACGCCTAATACACTTTGTAACCAAATTTCATTCAATTCGTGATAGTACTTTTTGAGTTATGACGTTCCGAACGAAGAACTGAGTTAATACCCCTTTAACCATCCCCCGCTGAAAAAAGTACCATGTCATTTTCAAGAACAGTTCCCAATCCATTAATTTGCCAAATTTCATTTTAATTTATAATGCGGTTTACGAGTTATAAGGATAAGAAAAAACATACAAAAAACAAAAGGCCAATAGATACACATCCCATTACCCCCAATGAACTAATTTCAGCTCATGACAAGGTCATCAAGTTGGTACAGGAAGAGCTATTTTTAGAAGACATCAATTCATTGAAGTCGAACAAAATCATCTCAAAGGGTAGCAAACTCCTCAGCCTAAATCCGTTTCTCGACTCCGAAGGATTATTGCGTGTAGGAGGTCGATTAACAAATTCGGCGCTTCCCTTTAGCCAGCGACATCCTGTAATACTGACGGATGCGCACCATGTCTCAAAACTAATTGTCAGCGACATCCATCAGCGAACGCTGCATGGAGGCCAACAATTAATGATGGCAGAAACACGGAACGCATATTGGATTACAAACATAAACATATGAGAGGCTACAATCCGCTATGCGGATCGTTGAATACCCTATCCCATCCCATCCTTTAAATTAATATCCTCAAAATATAGGCCTTATGGCGATGAAATACAGAAAATGACATTCTCACAATATATTGCTCAGACAGTTTCTCAAAATCTTGTGTGGTTCGACAAAAAACAACGTATTTCTATTGCTAATGCCTTGGGATGGGGTATACAAATGGTTTTTGTAAGAAAACGCCCCCAAAATGTGGGCGTAGGTGAAAATGATCTATAGACAAAATGTTTATATTACCATTTCGGAAGTATTTGCATCAAAATTTTTTTCGAAAGTTTTAAAATTTGGACAAAAAGCGTTTTTTAATTAAAAACGCCCCCAAAAAGTGGGCGTGGCAAAAAACTTTGTATGAACGAAATATAGATATTAGGATTGTCTAAATATGCTACTCAGACACTTTTTTGATATTCATTACGGTTTGGACAAAAAATAAGTTTTCCTAAAAAGGGGGCGTGGCAGTGGGCGGATTTCAAAAATGTTTACACTTGTTCTGGTGACTCGCACAAGGATCCTATATACCAAATTTCATTATCCTAGCTCAAAATTTAAGGCCCAAAAATCGGTGACGAACAGACAGACGGACGGACGGACGGACGGACGGACAGACAGACATGGCTAATTCGACTCAGCTAGCGATTCTGAGTCGATCCATATACTTTGAGGTATATGTAGCAAAATTATTTCTCTATGTTACAAACTATGTATCAAAACTAATATACCCCCCTATGGGATAGGGTATAAAAATTCAGGATTTCTATGGAAAAAGTTTTGGAAAAAATCCAATTTTAGTATCAATTTGGTCAAATTTTCAAGATTATTTTTTTATGTTCGAAGTTTATAGAAAAATTTTTTATACCATTTAAAAAAGTAACGCCTAATACACTTTGTAATCAAATTTCATTCAATTCGTGATAGTACTTTTTGAGTTATGACGTTCCGAACGAAGAATTGAGTTAATACCCCTTTAACCACCCCCCGCTGAAAAAAGTACCATGTCATTTTCAAGAACAGTTTCCAATCCATTAATTTGCCAAATTTCATTTTAATTTATAATGCGGTTTACGAGTTATAAGGATAAGAAAAAAAATCAGGATTTCTATGGAAAAAGTTTTGGAAAAAATCCAATTTTAGTACCAATTTGGTCAAATTTTCACGATTATTTTTTTATGTTCGAAGTTTATAGAATTTTTTTTACACCATTTTAAAGAGTAACGCCTAATACACTTTGTAACCAAATTTCATTCAATTCGTGATAGTACTTTTTGAGTTATGACGTTCCGAACGAAGAATTGAGTTAATACCCCTTTAACCACCCCCGCTGAAAAAAGTACCATGTCATTTTCAAGACCAGTTTCCAATCCATTAATTTGCCAAATTTCATTTTATTCTACAATGCGGTTTACGAGTTATAAGGATAAGAAAAAAAAATTCAGGATTTCTATTTAAAAAGTTTTGGAAAAAATCCAATTTTAGTACCAATTTGGTCAAATTTTCACGATTATTTTTTTATGTTCGAAGTTTATAGAAATTTTTTTTTTTACCATTTTAAAGAGTAACGCCTAATACACTTTGTAACCAAATTTCATTCAATTCGTGATAGTACTTTTTGAGTTATGACGTTCCGAACGAAGAACTGATTTAATACCCCTTTAACCACCCCCCGCTGAAAAAAGTACCATGTCATTTTCAAGAACAGTTTCCAATCCATTAATTTGCCAAATTTCATTTTAATCTATAATGCGGTTTACGAGTTATAAGGATAAGAAAAAAAATCAGGATTTCTATGGAAAAAGTTTTGGAAAAAATCCAATTTTAGTACCAATTTGGTCAAATTTTCACGATTATTTTTTTATGTTCGAAGTTTATAGAATTTTTTTTACACCATTTTAAAGAGTAACGCCTAATACACTTTGTAACCAAATTTCATTCAATTTTGAGTTATGACGTTCCGAACGAAGAATTGAGTTAATACCCCTTTAACCAACCCCGCTGAAAAAAGTACCATGTCATTTTCAAGAACGGTTTCCAATCCATTAATTTGTCAAATTTCATTTTAATCTATAATGCGGTTTACGAGTTATAAGGATAAGAAAAAAACATATGAGAAGGCTACAATCCGCTGTGCGGATCGTTGAATACCCTATCCCATCCTATCCATAAAACTAAAATCCCCAAAAAACTGGACATGGCTAAAAACACGATGTGGATAAATAGAAAAAATGATATAGTGACAACAAATTCTTCAGACTGCTTACAAAACACTTTAACGGTTCTACATAAGACAAGGTTTTCTCTTGCATATGTTATGGGGTAGTGTATAAAAATGGTTTTTATATAAAACCGCCCCCAAAAAGTGGGCGTGGGTTAAAATGGTATATAGACGAAATGTTCATATTAATAATGTTAATGATTCTGCATAAAAATTTTTTTCGAAAAATTTAAAATTTGACCGAAAACAGTTTTTTATTGAAAACGCCCCCAAAAAGTGGGCGTGGCAAAAAACTTTATATGGACGAAATATAGATATTAATATTGTCTAAATATGTTGTTCAGAAACTTTTTTAAAATTCCTTACGGTTTGGTCAAAAACTGAATTTTTCTTAAAAGGGGGCGTGGCAGTGGGCGGATTTCAAAAATTTTTACACTTGTTCAGTAGGAAGAGACGAGGATCCTATATACCAAGTTTCATTATCCTTCAAAATTTAAGGCCTAAAAATCGGTGACGTACAGACGGACGGACGGACGGACGGACGGACGGACAGACAGACATGGCTTAATCGACTCAGCTAGCGATTCTGAGTCGATCCATATACTTTGAGGTATATGTAGCAAAATTATTTCTCTATGTTACAAACTAAGTATCAAAACTAATATACCCCTATGGGATAGGGTATAAACATATGAGAAGGCTACAATCCGCTGTGCGGATCGTTGAATACCCTATCCCATCCTATCCATAAAACTAAAATCCCCAAAAAAGGGGACATGGCTAAAAACACGATGTGGATCAAATAGAAAAAATGATATAGTGACAACAAGTTCTTCAGACTGCTTACAAAACAATTTTGCGGTTCTACAAAAGACAAGGTTTTCTCCTGCATATGTTATGGGGTAGTGTATAAAAATGGTTTTTATATAAAAACGCCCCCAAAAAGTGGGCGTGGGTTAAAATGGTATACAGACGAAATGTTCATATTAATAATGTTAATGATTCTGCATCAAAATTTTTTTCGAAAAATTTAAAATTTGACCGAAAACAGTTTTTAATTGAAAACGCCCCCAAAAAGTGGGCGTGGCAAAAAACTTTATATGGACGAAATATAGATATTAATATTGTCTAAATATGTTGTTCAGAAACTTTTTTAAAATTCTTTACGGTTTGGTCAAAAACTGAGTTTTTCTTAAAAGGGGGCGTGGCAGTAGGCGGATTTCAAAATTTTTACACTTGTTCTGTAGGCAGAGACGAGGATCCTATATACCAAATTTCATTATCCTAGCTCAAAATTTAAGGCCTAAAAATCGGTGACGTACAGACGGACGGACGGACGGACGGACGGACGGACGGACGGACGGACAGACAGACATGGCTTAATCGACTCAGCTAGCGATTCTGAGTCGATCCATATACTTTGAGGTATATGTAGCAAAATTATTTCTCTATGTTA
>CAKOBI010000091.1:0-49529 GCA_932526625.1 Rhingia campestris
GCACGTGTACCAAATTTCATCCTTCTAGCTCAAAATTTAAGGCCCAAAAACTGGTGACGGACGGACGGACAGACATGGCTAAATCGACTAAGCTATCGATTCTGAGTCGAGCCATATACTTTGAGGTATATGTAGCTAAATTATTCCTCTATGTTACAAACTATGTATCAAAACTAATATACCCCTATGGGATAGGGTATAAACATATGAGGAGGCTACAATCCACTGTGTGGATCGTTGAATACCCTATCCCATCCCATCCTCGTCCGTGCCACCAGAACAAGTGTAAAATTTTTTGAAATCCGCCCACTGCCACGCCCCCTTTTTAGGAAAACTTATTTTTTGGCCAAACCGTAAGGAATTTTAAAAAAATGTCTGAGCAGCATATTTAGACAATCCTAATATCTATATTTCGTTCACACAAAGTTTTTTGCCACGCCCACTTTTTGGGGGCGTTTTTAGTAAAAAACGCTTTTTGTCCAAATTTTAAAACTTTCAAAAAAATTTTGTATGCAAATACTTCCGCAATGGTAATATAAACATTTTGTCTATAGATCATTTTCACCTACGCCCACATTTTGAGGCGTTTTCTTACAAAAACCTTTTGTATACCCCATCCCAAGGCATTAGCATTAGAAATACGTTGTTTTTTTGTCGAACCACAAAAGATTTTGTGAAACTGTCTGAGCAATATATTGTGACAATGTCATTTTCTTTATTTCATCGCCATAAGGCCTATATTTTGAGCATAATAATTTAAAGGATGGGATGGGATAGGGTATTCAACGATCCGCATAGCGGATTGTAGCCTCTCATATGTTTATACCCTATCCCATAGGGGGGTATTTTAGTTTTCATACTTAGTTTGTAACATAGAGAAATAATTTTGCTACATATACCTCAAAGTATATGGATCGACTCAGAATCGCTAGCTGAGTCGAATTAGTTATGTCTGTCTGTCCGTCCTTCCGTCCGTCCGTCCGTCCGTCCGTCCGTCCGTCCGTCCGTCCGTCTGTCTGTTCGTCAGCGGTTTTTGGGCCTTAAATTTTGAGCTAGGATAATGAAATTTGGTATATAGGATCCTCGTCCGTGCCACCAGAACAAGTGTAAAAATTTTTGAAATCCGCCCACTGCCACGCCCCCTTTTTAGGAAAACTTATTTTTTGGCCAAAACGTAAGGAATTTCAAAAAAGTGTCTGAGTAGCATCTTTAGACAATCCTAATATCTATATTTCGTTCATACAAAGTTTTTTTGCCACGCCCACTTTTTGGGGGCGTTTTTAGTAAAAAACGCTTTTTGTCCAAATTTTAAAACTTTCGAAAACAATTTTGATGCAAATACTTTCAAAATGGTAATATAAACATTTTGTCCATAGATCATTTTCACCTACGCCCACATTTTGGGGGGCGTTTTCTTACAAAAACCATTTGTATACCCCATCCCAAGGCAATTAGCAATAAAAATACGTTGTTTTTTGTCGAACCACACAAGATTTTGAGAAACTGTCTGAGGCAATATATTGTGACAATGTCATTTTCTGTATTTCATCGCCATAAGGCCTATATTTTGAGGATATTAATTTAAAGGATGGGATGGGATAGGGTATTCAACGATCCGCATAGCGGATTGTAGCCTCTCATATGTTTATACCCTATCCCATAGGGGTATATTAGTTTTGATACTTAGTTTGTAACATAGAGAAATAATTTTGCTACATATACCTTAAATTATATGGATCGACTCAGAATCGCTAGCTGAGTCGATTAAGCCATGTCTGTCTGTCCGTCCGTCCGTCCGTCTGTACGTCACCGATTTTTAGGCCTTAAATTTTGAGCTAGGATAATGAAATTTGGTATATAGGATCCTCGTCTCTGCCTACAGAACAAGTGTAAAAATTTTTGAAATCCGCCCACTGCCACGCCCCTTTTTAAGAAAAACTCAGTTTTTGACCAAACCGTAAGGAATTTTAAAAAAGTTTCTGAACAACATATTTAGACAATATTAATATCTATATTTCGTCCATATAAAGTTTTTTGCCACGCCCACTTTTTGGGGGCGTGTTCAATTAAAAACTGTTTTCGGTCAAATTTTATTTTTCGAAAAAAATTTTGATGCAGAATCATTAACATTATTTATATGAACATTTAGTCTATATACCATTTTAACCCACGCCCACTTTTTGGGAGCGTTTTTATATAAAAACCATTTTTATACACTACCCCATAACATATGCAGCAGAAAACCTTGTCTTTTGTAGAACCGTAAAAGTTTTTTATAAGCAGTCGGAAGAATTTGTTGTCACCATGTCATTTTCTTTATTTTATCCACATCGTGTTTTGGGGGAATAATTAGTAATATTAATATAAACATTTCGTTTATAGATCATTTTAGCCCACGCCTACTTTTTGATATTCTGATAAACTGTTTGAACAATATGTTGTTGTGACAATGTCATTTTCTATATTATGGCTAATAAAGCCCACTTTTTGGAGATATTAATTTTAAGGATGGGATGGGATAGGGTATTAAACGATCCGCACAGGGGATTGTACTCTTCTCATATGTTTATACCCTATCCCATAGGGGGGTATATTAGTTTTGATACTTAGTTTGTAACATAGAGAAATAATTTTGCTACATATACCTCAAAGTATATGGATCGACTCAGAATCGCTAGCTGAGTCGAATTAGCCATGTCTGTCTGTCCGTCCGTCCGTCCGTGTGTCCGTCCGTCCGTCTGTCTGTTCGTCACCGATTTTTGGGCCTTAAATTTTGAGCTAGGATAATGAAATTTGGTATATAGGATCCTTGTCCGAGTCACCAGAACAAGTGTAAAAATTTTTGAAATCCGCCCACTGCCACGCCCCCTTTTTAGAAAAAACGTAATTTTTGGCAAAACCGTAAAGAATTTTAAAAAAGTGTCTGAACAGCATATTTAGAGAATGGTAATATCTATATTTTGTTCATATAATGTTTTTTGCCACGCCCACTTTTTGGGGGCGTTTTCAATAAAAAAACTGTTTTCGGTCAAATTTTAAATTTTTCGAAAAAAATTTTGATGCAGAATCATTAACATTATTAATATGAACATTTCGTCTTTATACCATTTTAACCCACGCCCACTTTTTGGGGGCGTTTTTATATAAAAACCATTTTTATACACTACCCCATAACATATGAAGGAGAAAACCTAGTCTTTTGTAGAACCGTAAAAGTGTTTTGTAAGCAGTCTGAAGATTTAGTTGTCACTATATCATTTTTTCTATTTTATCCACATCGTATTTTTAGCCATGCCCACTTTTTTTTTTGGGATTTTAGTTTTATGGATAGGATGGGATAGGGTATTCAACGATCCGCACAGCGGATTGTAGCCTTCTCATATGTTTATACCCTATCCCATAGGGGGGTATATTAGTTTTGATACATAGTTTGTAACATAGAGAAATAATTTTGCTACATATACCTCAAAGTATATGGATCGACTCAGAATCGCTAGCTGAGTCGAATTAGCCATGTCTGTCTGTCCGTCCGTCCGTCCGTCCGTCCGTCCGTCCGTCTGTTCGTCACCGATTTTTGGGCCTTAAATTTTGAGCTAGGATAATGAAATTTGGTATATAGGATCCTTGGCCGAGTCACCAGAACAAGTGTAAAAATTTTTAAAATCCGCCCACTGCCACGCCCCCTTTTAAGAAAAACTCAGTTTTTGACCAAACCGTAAGGAACTTTAAAAAAGTTTCTGAACAACATATTTAGACAATATTAATATCTATATTTCGTCCATATAAAGTTTTTTGCCACGCCCACTTTTTGGGGGCGTTTTCAATTAAAAACTGTTTTCGGTCAAATTTTAAATTTTTCGAAAAAAATTTTGATGCAGAATCATTAACATTATTAATATGAACATTTCGTCTATATACCATTTTAACCCACGCCCACTTTTTGGGGGCGTTTTTATATAAAAACCATTTTTATACACTACCCCATAACATATGCAGGAGAAAACCTTGTCTGTTGTAGAACCGTAAAATTGTTTTGTAAGCAGTCTGAAGAATTTGTTGTCACTATATCATTTTTATACCCTATCCCATAGGGGGGTATATTAGTTTTGATACATAGTTTGTAACATAGAGAAATAATTTTGCTACATATACCTCAAAGTATATGGATCGACTCAGAATCGCTAGCTGAGTCGATTAAGCCATGTCTGTCTGTCCGTCCGTCCGTCCGTCCGTCCGTCCGTCCGTCTGTACGTCACCGATTTTTAGGCCTTAAATTTTGAGCTAGGATAATGAAATTTGGTATATAGGATCCTCGTCTCTGCCTACAGAACAGGTGTAAAAAATTTTGAAATGCGCCCACTGCCACGCCCCCTTTTAAGAAAAACTCAGTTTTTGACCAAACCGTAAGGAATTTTAAAAAAGTTTCTGAACAACATATTTAGACAATATTATTATCTATATTTCGTCTATATAAAGTTTTTTGCCACGCCCACTTTTTGGGGGCGTTTTCAATTAAAAACTGTTTTCGGTCAAATTTTAAATTTTTCGAAAAAAATTTTGATGCAGAATCATTAACATTATTAATATGAACATTTCGTCTATATACCATTTTAACCCACGCCCACTTTTTGGGGGCGTTTTTATATAAAAACCATTTTTATACACTACCCCATAACATAAGCAGGAGAAAACCTTGTCTTTTGTAGAACCGTTTTTTGTATTGTTTTGTTAGCAGTCTGAAGAATTTGTTGTCACTATATCATTTTTAACTTTCTCTTACAAAGAGAAAGATATTGTTTTCGTGAAAATTTTCGACCTCGAGATTTTGATTGATTCTAACATTACGATGATAGCGGAGCCTAAAAAAGTGGTTTTTGGAATTCCGTCCGTCGGTCCGTCGGTCCGTCGGTCCGTCTGTCCGTAATGGTCTCCCCAGCCTAAACGGCTTGGCCGATTTTCTTCAAACTTCGTATCAAAGCTTGTTTTAGTCATAATTCTAGGCCATTTTTTTTTGTTTGCTTTTAGCCATGTTAATAACGGTACCTGCCATATAAAAAATACACATAACCTCAATTTTCTCGAAAACGGCTCTAACGATTTTGATTAAACTTTATATATACAATAACCATAGTAGTTCCAACAAAACTGCATACCCAGTTTTTTCGAGAAAATCCATATAACGGATTTTGTCATATAGGCCATATAAAGAAAATTGTTAATTTCTCGCAAACTAGTATGCCAAATTGAATGAAATTTAATATATATAGCACAATTACAGTTTGAAGCAATTCCATATAATTAGTTTTAGCCCAACTATCACTAAACGGAATTTTTAGTTTTGGCCACTAACGGAAAATCATTATTATTCACATTGACACCGATTCCTTCAAATTTCGGAGTAAACATTCGTATAAATACATTTCGACTTATTTATATCATTTTAGCATCAATGATCATAATGCTTCTGATATAATCTAACGCCCAACTTGCTGTGAAAGAGAAAGTTGCGTACGACCCAGTCGTGCACCCACCACTCGTTTCTATTTTATCCACATCGTGTTTTTAGCCATGCCCCCTTTTTTGGGGATTTTAATTTTATGGATAGGATGGGATAGGGTATTCAACGATCCGCACAGCGGATTGTAGCCTTCTCATATGTTTTTTTATTAAAAACGCCACTAAAAAGTGGGCGTGGCAAGAAATTTTATATGAACGAAATATAGATATTATGATTGTCTAACTACGTTTCTCAGACACTTTTTTAAAATTCCTTATGGTTTGGACAAAAGATACGTTTTTCTAAAAAGGGGGCGTGGCAGTGGGCGGATTTAAAAAAATTTACACTTGTTCTGCTGGGAGAAACAAAGAGCACGTGTACCAAATTTCATCCTTCTAGCTCAAAATTTAAGGCCCAAAAACTGGTGACGGACGGACGGACAGACATGGCTAAATCGACTCAGTTATCGATTCTGAGTCGATCCATATACTTTGAGGTATATGTAGCTAAATTATTCCTCTATGTTACAAACTATGTATCAAAACTAATATACCCCTATGGGATAGGGTATAAACATATGAGGAGGCTACAATCCACTGTGTGGATCGTTGAATACCCTATCCCATCCCATCCTCGTCCGTGCCACCAGAACAAGTGTAAAATTTTTTGAAATCCGCCCACTGCCACGCCCCCTTTTTAGGAAAACTTATTTTTTGGCCAAACCGTAAGGAATTTCAAAAAAATGTCTGAGCAGCATATCTAGACAATCCTAATATCTATATTTCGTTCACACAAAGTTTTTTGCCACGCCCACTTTTTGGGGGCGTTTTTAGTAAAAAACGCTTTTTGTCCAAATTTTAAAACTTTCAAAAAAATTTTGTATGCAAATACTTCCGCAATGGTAATATAAACATTTTGTCTATAGATCATTTTCACCTACGCCCACATTTTGAGGCGTTTTCTTACAAAAACCTTTTGTATACCCCATCCCAAGGCATTAGCATTAGAAATACGTTGTTTTTTTTGTCGAACCACAAAAGATTTTGTGAAACTGTCTGAGCAATATATTGTGACAATGTCATTTTCTTTATTTCATCCATAAGGCCTATATTTTGAGCATAATAATTTAAAGGATGGGATGGGATAGGGTATTCAACGATCCGCATAGCGGATTGTAGCCTCTCATATGTTTATACCCTATCCCATAGGGGGGTATATTAGTTTTCATACTTAGTTTGTAACATAGAGAAATAATTTTGCTACATATACCTCAAAGTATATGGATCGACTCAGAATCGCTAGCTGAGTCGAATTAGTTATGTCTGTCTGTCCGTCCTTCCGTCCGTCCGTCCGTCCGTCCGTCCGTCCGTCCGTCTGTCTGTTCGTCAGCGGTTTTTGGGCCTTAAATTTTGAGCTAGGATAATGAAATTTGGTATATAGGATCCTCGTCCGTGCCACCAGAACAAGTGTAAAAATTTTTGAAATCCGCCCACTGCCACGCCCCCTTTTTAGGAAAACTTATTTTTTGGCCAAAACGTAAGGAATTTCAAAAAAGTGTCTGAGTAGCATATTTAGACAATCCTAATATCTATATTTCGTTCATACAAAGTTTTTTGCCACGCCCACTTTTTGGGGGCGTTTTTAGTAAAAAACGCTTTTTGTCCAAATTTTAAAACTTTCGAAAACAATTTTGATGCAAATACTTTCAAATCGGTAATATAAACATTTTGTCCATAGATCATTTTCACCTACGCCCACATTTTGGGGGCGTTTTCTTACAAAAACCATTTGTATACCCCATCCCAAGGCATTAGCAATAAAAATACGTTGTTTTTTGTCGAACCACATAAGATTTTGAGAAACTGTCTGAGCAATATATTGTGACAATGTCATTTTCTGTATTTCATCGCCATAAGGCCTATATTTTGAGGATATTAATTTAAAGGATGGGATGGGATAGGGTATTCAACGATCCGCATAGCGGATTGTAGCCTCTCATATGTTTATACCCTATCCCATAGGGGTATATTAGTTTTGATACTTAGTTTGTAACATAGAGAAATAATTTTGCTACATATACCTTAAAGTATATGGATCGACTCAGAATCGCTAGCTGAGTCGATTAAGCCATGTCTGTCTGTCCGTCCGTCCGTCTGTACGTCACCGATTTTTAGGCCTTAAATTTTGAGCTAGGATAATGAAATTTGGAATATAGGATCCTCGTCTCTGCCTACAAAACAAGTGTAAAAATTTTTGAAATCCGCCCACTGCCATGCCCCTTTTTAAGAAAAACTCAGTTTTTGACCAAACCGTAAGGAATTTTAAAAAAGTTTCTGAACAACATATTTAGACAATATTAATATCTATATTTCGTCCATATAAAGTTTTTTGCCACGCCCACTTTTTGGGGGCGTGTTAAATTAAAAACTGTTTTCGGTCAAATTTTAAATTTTTCGAAAAAAATTTTGATGCAGAATCATTAACATTATTTATATGAACATTTGGTCTATATACCATTTTAATCCACGCCCACTTTTTGGGGGCGTTTTTATATAAAAACCATTTTTATACACTACCCCATAACATATGCAGCAGAAAACCTTGTCTTTTGTAGAACCGTAAAAGTTTTTTATAAGCAGTCTGAAGAATTTGTTGTCACCATGTCATTTTCTTTATTTTATCCACATCGTGTTTTGGGGGAATAATTAGTAATATTAATATAAACATTTCGTTTATAGATCATTTTAGCCCACGCCTACTTTTTGATATTCTGATAACTGTTTGAACAATATGTTGTTGTGACAATGTCATTTTCTATATTATGGCTAATAAAGCCCACTTTTTGGAGATATTAATTTTAAGGATGGGATGGGATAGGGTATTAAACGATCCGCACAGGGGATTGTACTCTTCTCATATGTTTATACCCTATCCCATAGGGGGGTATATTAGTTTTGATACTTAGTTTGTAACATAGAGAAATAATTTTGCTACATATACCTCAAAGTATATGGATCGACTCAGAATCGCTAGCTGAGTCGAATTAGCCATGTCTGTCTGTCCGTCCGTCCGTCCGTCCGTCCGTTTTTGGGCCTTAAATTTTGAGCTAGGATAATGAAATTTGGTATATAGGATCCTCGTCCGTGCCACCAGAACAAGTGTAAAAATTTTTGAAATCCGCCCACTGCCACGCCCCCTTTTTAGAAAAACGTAATTTTTGGCAAAACCGTAAAGAATTTTAAAAAAGTGTCTGAACAGCATATTTAGAGAATGGTAATATCTATATTTTGTTCATATAATGTTTTTGCCACGCCCACTTTTTGGGGGCGTTTTCAATAAAAAACTGTTTTCGGTCAAATTTTAAATTTTTCGAAAAAAATTTTGATGCAGAATCATTAACATTATTAATATGAACATTTCGTCTTTATACCATTTTAACCCACGCCCACTTTTTGGGGGCGTTTTTATATAAAAACCATTTTTATACACTACCCCATAACATATGAAGGAGAAAACCTAGTCTTTTGTAGAACCGTAAAAGTGTTTTGTAAGCAGTCTGAAGATTTAGTTGTCACTATATCATTTTTTCTATTTTATCCACATCGTATTTTTAGCCATGCCCACTTTTTTTTTTTGGGATTTTAGTTTTATGGATAGGATGGGATAGGGTATTCAACGATCCGCACAGCGGATTGTAGCCTTCTCATATGTTTATACCCTATCCCATAGGGGGGGTATATTAGTTTTGACATTAAGTTTGTAACATAGAGAAATAATTTCGATACATATACCTCAAAGTATATGGATCGATTCAGAATCGCTAGCTGAGTCGATTAAGCCATGTCTGTCTGTCCGTCCGTCCGTCCGTCCGTCCGTCCGTCTGTGTGTCACCGATTTTTGGGCCTTAAATTTTGAGCTAGAGTGTTGAAATTTGGTATATAGACTCTCTGGCCGACGAAGCAGAACAAGTGTAAAAATTTTTGCAATCCGCCCACTGCCACGCCCCCTTTTAGAAAAAACGTAGTTTTAAGCCAAACCGTAAGGAATTTCAAAAAAGTGTCTGAGCAGCATATTTAGACAATCCCAATATCTATATTTCGTCTTTACAAAGTTTTTTGCCACGCCCACTTTTTGGGGGTGTTTTTAGTAAAATACGCTTTTTGTCCAAATTTTAAAACTTTCGAAAAAAATTTTGATGCAAATACTTCCGCAATGGTAATATAAACATTTTGTCTATAGATCATTTTCACCTACGCCCACATTTTGGGGGGCGTTTTCTTACAAAAACCATTTGTATACCCCTTCCCAAGGCATTAGCACTAGAAATACGTTTTTTTTTGTCGAACCACAAAAGATTTTGATAAACTGTCTGAGCAATATATTGTGACAATGTAATTTTCTGTATTTCATCGCCATAGGGCCTATATTTTGAGGATATTTATAATAACGATGGGATGGGATAGGGTATCCAACGATCCGCACAGCGGATTGTAGCCTCTCATATGTTTATACCCTATCCCATAGGGGTATATTAGTTTTGATACTTAGTTTGTAACATAGAGAAATAATTTTGCTACATATACCTCAAAGTATATGGATCGACTCAGAATCGCTAGCTGAGTCGATTAAGCCATGTCTGTCTGTCCGTCCGTCCGTCCGTCCGTCCGTCCGTCTGTACGTCACCGATTTTTAGGCCTTAAATTTTGAGCTAGGATAATGAAATTTGGTATATAGGATCCTCGTCTCTGCCTACAGAACAAGTGTAAAAATTTTTGAAATCCGCCCACTGCCACGCCCCGTTTTAAGAAAAACTCAGTTTTTGACCAAACCGTAAGGAATTTTAAAAAAGTTTCTGAACAACATATTTAGACAATATTAATATCTATATTTCGTCTATATAAAGTTTTTTGCCACGCCCACTTTTTGGGGGCGTTTTCAAAAAAAAACTGTTTTCGGTCAAATTTTAAATTTTTCGAAAAAAATGTTGATGCAGAATCATTAACATTATTAATATGAACATTTCTTCAATGTACCATTTTAACCCACGCCCACTTTTTGGGGGCGTTTAGGATCCTTGTGCGAGTCACCAGAACAAGTGTAAAAATTTTTGAAATCCGCCCACTGCCACGCCCCCTTTTTAGAAAAACTCAGTTTTTGACCAAACCGTAAGGAATTTTAAAAAAAGTTTCTGGACATCATATTTAGACAATATTAATATCTATATTTCGTTCATATTATGTTTTTTGCCACGCCCACTTTTTGGGGGCGTTTTCAATAAAAAACTGTTTTCGGTCAAATTTTAAATTTTTCGAAAAAAATTTTGATGCAGAATCATTAACATTATTAATATGATCATTTCGTCTTTATACCATTTTAACCCACGCCCACTTTTTGGGGCGTTTTTATATAAAAACCATTTTTATACACTACCCCATAACATATGAAGGAGAAAACCTAGTCTTTTGTAGAACCGTAAAAGTGTTTTGTAAGCAGTCTGAAGATTTAGTTGTCACTATATCATTATACCCTATCCCATAGGGGGGTATATTAGTTTTGATACTTAGTTTGTAACATAGAGAAATAATTTTGCTGCATATACCTCAAAGTATATGGATCGACTCAGAATCGCTAGCTGAGTCGAATTAGCAATGTCTGTCTGTCCGTCCGTCCGTCCGTCCGTCCGTCCGTCCGTCCGTCTGTCTGTTCGTCAGCGGTTTTTGGGCCTTTAATTTTGAGCTAGGATAATGAAATTTGGTATATACGATCCTCGTCCGTGCCACCAGAACAAGTGTAAAAATTTTTGAAATCCGCCCACTGCCACGCCCCCTTTTAAGGAAAACTTATTTTTTGGCCAAACCGTAAGGAATTTCAAAAAAGTGCCTTAGTAGCATATTTAGACAATCCTAATATCTATATTTCGTTAATACAAAGTTTTTTGCCACGCCCACTTTTTGGGGGCGTTTTTAGTAAAAAACGCTTTTTGTCCAAATTTTAAAACTTTCGAAAAAAATGTTGATGCAAATACTTCCAAAATGGTAATATAAACATTTTGTCTATAGATCATTTTCACCTACGTCCACATTTTGGGGGCGTTTTCTTACAAAAACCATTTGTATACCCCATCCCAAGGCATTAGCAATAGAAATACGTTGTTTTTTGTCGAACCACACAAGATTTTGAGAAACTGTCTGAGCAATATATTGTGACAATGTCATTTTCTGTATTTCATCGCCATAAGGCCTATATTTTGAGGATATTAATTTAAAGGATGGGATGGGATAGGGTATTCAAAAATCCGCATAGCGGATTGTAGCCTCTCATATGTTTTTTTCTATTTTATCCACATCGTATTTTTAGCCATGCCCACTTTTTTTTTGGGATTTTAGTTTTATGGATAGGATGGGATAGGGTATTCAACGATCCGCACAGCGGATTGTAGCCTTCTCATATGTTTATACCCTATCCCATAGGGGTATATTAGTTTTGATACATAGTTTGTAACATAGAGAAATAATTTAGCTACATATACCTCAAAGTATATGGATCGACTCAGAATCGATAGCTGAGTCGATTTAGCCATGTCTGTCCGTCCGTCCGTCCGTCCGTCCGTCCGTCCGTACGTCACCAGTTTTTGGGCCTTAAATTTTGAGCTAGAAGGATGAAATTTGGTACACGTGCTCTTTGTTGCTCCCAGCAGAACAAGTGTAAAAATTTTTGAAATCCGCCCACTGCCACGCCCCCTTTTTAGAAAAACGTATTTTTTGGCCAAACCATAAGGAATTTTGAAAAACTTTCTGAACAACATATTTAGACAATCTGAATATCTGTATTTCGTTCATATAAAGTTTTTTGCCACGCCCACTTTTTGGGGGCGTTTTTAATAAAAAACGTTTTTCGGTCAAATTTTAAAATTTTCGAAAAAACTTTTGTTGCAGAATCATTAGTAGTATAAATATGAACATTTCGTCCATAGACTATTTCAACCCACGCCCACTTTTTGGGGGCGTTTTTATATAAAAACCATTTTTACACACTACCCCATAACATATGCAGGAGAAAACCTTGTCTTTTGTAGAACCGTCAAAGTTTTTTGTAAACAGTCTGAACAATTTGTTGTCACCATGTCATTTTCTTTATTTTATCCACATCGTGTTTTTAGCCATGTCCACTTTTTGGGGATTTTAGTTTTACAGATAGGATGGGATAGGGTATTCAACGATCCGCACAGTGGATTGTAGCCTTCTCTTATGTTTTTTATTTAAAAACGCCCCAAAAAGTGGGCCTGGGTTAAAATGGTTTTTAGACGAAATGTTCATATTAATATTACTAATGATTCTGCATCAAAAGTTTTTTCGAAAATATTAAAATTTGACCGACAATTTTATTTTTTAAAACGCCCCCAAAAAGTGGGCGTAACAAAAAAATTATAAGAACGAAATACAGATATTCAGATTGTCTAAATATGTTGTTCAGAAACATTTTTAAAATTCCTTATGGATTGGCTAAAAAATAGGTTTTTCTAAAAAGAGGGCGTGGTAGTGGGCGGAATTCAAAAATGTTTACACTTGTTATACCCTATCCCATAGGGGGATATATTAGTTTTGATACTTAGTTTGTAACATAGAGAAATAATTTAGCTACATATATCTCAAAGTATATGGATCGACACAGAATCGCTAGCTGAGTCGATTAATCCATGTCTGTCTGTCCGTCCGTCCGTACGTCACCGATTTTTAGGCCTTAAATTTTTAGCTAGGATAATGCAATTTAGTATATAGGATCCTCGTCCGTGCCTACAGAACAAATGTAAACATTTTTAAAATCCGCCCCCTGCCCACCCCTTTTAAGAAAAACTCAGTTTTTGGCCAAACCGTAAAGAAATTTGAAAAAGTTACTGAACAACATATTTAGAGAATCTTAATATCTATATTACCTTTTTTCGGTCATATTTTAAATTTTTCGGAAAAAATTGCGATGCAGATTCATTGGTAATATTAATATGAACATTTCGTCTATAGACCATTTTAACCAACGTTCACTTTTTAGGGTCGTTTTTGTATAAAAACCATTTTTTACACTACCCCGTAACATATGAAGGAGAAAAACCTTGTTTTTTGTAGAACCGTCAAATTTGTTGTGACATTGTTATACCCTATCCCATATGGGTATATTAGTTTTGACATTAAGTTTGTAACATAGAGAAATAATTTCGATACTGTACCTCAAAGTATATTGATCGACTCAGAATCGCTAGCTGAGTCGATTAAGCCATGTCTGTCTATACGTCCGTCCGTCTGCCCGTCTGTGTGTACCGATTTTTGGGCCTTAAATTTCGAGCTAGAGTGTTGAAATTTGGTATATAGACTCTCTGGCCGACGAAGCAGTATAAGTGTAAACATTTTTGAAATCCGCCCACTGCCACGCCCCCTTTTTAGAAATACGTAGTTTTAAGCCAAACCGTAAGGAATTTCGAAAAAGTGTCTGAGCTGCATATTTAGACAATCCTATTATTTATATTTCGTCTATACAAACTTTTTTGCCACGCCCAATTTTTTGGGGCGTTTTTAGTAAAGAATTGTTTTTGTCCAAATTTTAACACTTTCGAAAAAAACTTTTGATGCAAATACTTCCGTATTTGCAAATACTTTCCACCTTCGCCCACATTTTGGGTGCGTTTTCTTACAAAAACCATTTGTATACACCATCCCAAGGCATTAGCAATAGAAATACGTTATTTTTTTTTTTCGAACCACAAAAGGTTTTGATAAACTGTCTGAACAATAGCTATGTCGCGACAATGTCATTTTCTGTATTTCATCACCATAAAGCCTACATTTAGAGGATATTAATTTAAAGGATGGGATGGGATAGGATATTCAACGATCCGCACAGCGGATTGTAGCTTTCTCATATGTTTATACCCTTTCCCATAGGGGTATATTAGTTTTGATACATAGTTTGTAACATAGAGAAATAATGTTGCTACATATACCTCAAAGTATATGGATCGACTCAGAATCGCTAGCTGAGTCGAATTAGACATGTCTGTCTGTCCGTCCGTCCGTCCGTCCGTCTGTTCGTCACCGATTTTTGGGCCTTAAATTTTGAGCTAGGATAATGAAATTTGGTATATAGGATCCTCGTCCGTGCCACCAGAACAAGTGTAAAAAATTTTGAAATCCGCCCACTGCCACGCCCGCTTTTCAGAAAAACGTAGTCTTTGGCCAAACGGTAGGGAATTTTAAAAAAGTGACTGAGAAACGTAGTTAGACAATCGTAATATCTATATTTCGTTCATATAAAATTTTTTTGCAACGCCCACTTTTTGTGGGCCCTTTTAATAAAATACGTTTTGTGGTCCAAACGTTTATACCCTATCCCAATCAATAGGTGTTGGATATTCTCCTTCTTGCAATAGTCCTCAAACAAGGTTGACGTAAATGCTGCTCCTCTGTCCGATATAATTCGACGCGGGTTACCAAATACACCGGCTGGCCTCCTCAATCTATCCACCACTTCTGCTGCTCCTGTACTTTTCGTTGGATAGAGCCACACGAATTTAGAGAACGCGTCCACAACCACCAAAATATGATTGTACTGCTTCTGGGTCTGCTCCATTGGTCCGACGTGATCCACATGATACATCCCAAACGGCTTGTCTTCCTTGTCAATGGGTCTCAATAAACCCTCCTTCTTCCTTTCTTTGGCTTCCGTGATGATGCACTTGACACAACTTTTCACCACTTTGACAACTTTGGTCTCTAAGCCGGGGATAAAAAAGTTCTTCTCCACCAAATCCTGCGTTTTCTTGACGGAAAAATACCCTTGTTGGTGTGCTACACTGATGATCTCCTTTTCCATTGCCGTAGGTACAACGACCAACTCATTAACTGGATCTTTGAAAAGAACCCCTGATTTCATAAAAAAATCTTCATACTGGTCTCTCTCTAGTATCTTTCGCACCGCTTTAATCCATCCATCATTCAACTGAGCTTCTCTCACCCGATGATTCAGCGAATCCTCCATCATCAAACAGGACACTCGACTCAACACGTCCGCATGCTTCATCTTCGATCCTGACCAATGTTCGATGTCGTACTGGAACTCCTGAAGAAACATGGCCCATCTGGATACTCTTAACGGCACATCCTGTTTCTTCATAGTCAATGCAAAGACGTTACAGTCCATCACGATCTTGAATCTGCTTCCGATCACGTACACTCTCCACTTCTTCAAAGCTTCTATAATCGCCAACACCTCCAACTCGTAAGGGTGATATTTTCCTCCACTGGCGCTGTCTTCCTGCTCATGTACTGGACCGGATGAAACTGCTGGTCCTCGGAATCCTTTTGCAACAGAATCGCTCCATACCCAAACTTACTGGCGTCCGTATGAATCTCGTTTGCTGCCTTGGGGTCGAACAGCCTCAAGACCGGTGCCGTAACTAATGAAACCTTAAGTCGTTGAAAAGCGACCTGCTGTTCCGTTCCACACTCAAACTCCAAATTCTTACGCAGTAAATCCGACAAGTGCTTTGCGATAACTGCGACCCCTTCTATAAAACGTCGGAAATACGAGGTCAAACCCAAGAAACGTTGAAGCGCCTTCTTGTTTGTCGGTACTGGAAACTCGGTCTGTGCCTTCGACTTCTCTACTGATGGACGTATCGTCCCGTCGGTGATGACACGTCATCACGCTAACAACTCTTCTCTTCAGAAACTGGGATTTCCTCCACTTCATCCGCAACCCGTACTCCGCTGCCACACTCAGCACCTCGATTAACTTCTGGACGTTCTCTTCTTCATCCTTAGAGGGAATAATCAGATCATCCATGTAAATCACCACAACTCCTTTCTGGATCAGCTCTCGAAATATCGCGGAAATGTACCTCGCAAATACTGCCGGTGAATTCGAAATTCCAAACGGTACATACCGGAACTCAAACTGTCCTTCATGCGTCACAAAAGACGTATACTTCCTCGAGTTCGGTTCCACTGGCACGTGAAAGAAACCATTCTCCAAGTCCAACGTCGTAAACACTCTTGTTCCTTGCAGCCGCTTCGAACCATCCTTCTTGGAGACCAACACAATCGGTGATGCGTACTCGGACGTACTTGGTTGAATTATCTTTTCCTCCATCCACTTAATGAGTTGCTCCCTCACTGCTTCTTGATCTGCAAACAACAAGAACGGCCGCATACTGGATGTCGCCCTCGCTGACCACATGGAAACGCAATTTCATCGGAACTTCATCCACCGCCAAATCAAACCGAAAACTACCATGAGTAGTCACTTTCCCTTTACCAATCCCGTATAGGATCCTCTAACTGGAGTCTATCTCCACGTACTCCATCAACGCCAAACTGTCATAACGAAGTAGATTCAAATCACTTCCCGTATCCACCAAAGCCGACAATGTGCTGCCTCTGATCGTGATGTCCTTGAACAAACGATTTTATCCGGTCGCCAAAGAAACTCGAGCCTCGGGATACGATGCTGCTCCGTTACCTGTTGATGCAGTGCGAACATTGCTATCCCTTGACATAGACGACGGTCAACGCCCACACGCTGCTGCTCGAACGACTGCATGGACTCCTGTACATCGCGGAGAGTGAACAGACTTCTTTCGACGCCCCCTGAGCTGTCGTGAGCTTCGGCTGCCGAGTCAAACCCATAACTTTCGCCGTGGGAAAAACCGTAGTGTTCAATGAGTCGGTCCTGTAATGCCGTTTTCAGTCCTGTAGTCACTGAGTTCAGTTGCGTCAGTCGTTCCCTAAGTCCCTCCACAGTCAAGCCCAAAATGTCTTCCAAAATCATTATTAAATTTAAAATTTAAACATATGAGAAGGCTACAATCCACTGTGCGGATCGTTGAATACCCTATCCCATCCTATCTGTAAAACTAAAATCCCCAAAAAGTGGACATGGCTAAAAACACGATGTGAATTAAATAAAGAAAATGACATGGTGACAACAAATTCTTCAGACTGCTTATAAAAAACTTTTACGGTTCTACAAAAGACAAGGTTTTCTCCTGCAAATGTTATGGGGTAGTGTATAAAAATCGTTTTTATATAAAAACGCCCCCAAAAAGTGGGCGCGGGTTAAAATTTTCTGTAGACGAAATGTTCATATTTATATTACTAATGATTCTGCATCAAAAGTTTTTTCGAAAATTTGAAAATTTGAACGAAAAATGTTTTTTATTAAAAACGCCCCCAAAAATTGGGGGTCAAAAAACTTTATATGAACGAAATACAGATATTCAGATTCTCTAAATATGTTGTTCAGAAAGCTTTTCAAAATTCCTTATGGTTTATACAAAAAATACGTTTTTCTAAAAAGGGGGCGTGGCAGTGGGCGGATTTCAAAAATGTTTACACTTGTTCTGCTGGGAGCAACAAAAAGCACGTGTACCAAATTTCATCCTTCTAGCTCAAAATTTAAGGCCCAAAAACTGGTGACGTACGGACGGACGGACGGACAGACATGGCTTAATCGACTCTGCTATCGATTCTGAGTCGATCCATATACTTTGAATTATATGTAGCTAAATTATTTCTCTATGTTACAAACTATGTATCAAAACTAATATACCCCCCTATGGGATAGGGTATAAAAACATATGAGAGGCTACAATCCGCTATGCGGATCGTTGAATACCCTATCCCATCCCATCCTTTAAATTATTATGCTCAAAATATAGGCCTTATGGATGAAATAAAGAAAATGACATTGTCACAATATATTGCTCAGACAGTTTCACAAAATCTTTTGTGGTTCGACAAAAAAACAACGTATTTCTAATGCTAATGCCTTGGGATGGGGTATACAAAAGGTTTTTGTAAGAAAACGCCTCAAAATGTGGGCGTAGGTGAAAATGATCTATAGACAAAATGTTTATATTACCATTGCGGAAGTATTTGCATACAAAATTTTTTTGAAAGTTTTAAAATTTGGACAAAAAGCGTTTTTTACTTAAAACGCCCCCAAAAAGTGGGCGTGGCAAAAAACTTTGTGTGAACGAAATATAGATATTAGGATTGTCTAAATATGCTGCTCAGACATTTTTTTGAAATTCCTTACGGTTTGGCCAAAAAATAAGTTTTCCTAAAAAGGGGGCGTGGCAGTGGGCGGATTTCAAAAAATTTTACACTTGTTCTGGTGGCACGGACGAGGATGGGATGGGATAGGGTATTCAACGATCCACACAGTGGATTGTAGCCTCCTCATATGTTTATACCCTATCCCATAGGGGTATATTAGTTTTGATACATAGTTTGTAACATAGAGGAATAATTTAGCTACATATACCTCAAAGTATATGGATCGACTCAGAATCGATAGCTGAGTCGATTTAGCCATGTCTGTCCGTCCGTCCGTCACCAGTTTTTGGGCCTTAAATTTTGAGCTAGAAGGATGAAATTTGGTACACGTGCTCTTTGTTGCTCCCAGCAGAACAAGTGTAAATTTTTTTAAATCCGCCCACTGCCACGCCCCCTTTTTAGAAAAACGTATCTTTTGTCCAAACCATAAGGAATTTTAAAAAAGTGTCTGAGAAACGTAGTTAGACAATCATAATATCTATATTTCGTTCATATAAAATTTCTTGCCACGCCCACTTTTTAGTGGCGTTTTTAATAAAAAAACATATGAGAAGGCTACAATCCGCTGTGCGGATCGTTGAATACCCTATCCCATCCTATCCATAAAACTAGAATCCCCAAAAAAGTGGACATGGCTAAAAACACGATGTGGATAAAATAAAAAAAATGATATAGTGACAACAAATTCTTCAGGCTGCTTACAAAACACTTTTACGGTTCTACAAAAGACAAGGTTTTCTCCTGTATATGTTATGGGGTAGTGTATAAAAATGGTTTTTATATAAAAACGCCCCCAAAAAGTGGGCGTGGGTTAAAATGGTATAAAGACGAAATGTTCATATCAATAATGTTAATGATTCTGCATCAAAAATTTTTTCGAAAAATTTAAAATTTGACCGAAAACAGTTTTTTATTGAAAACGCCCCCAAAAAGTGGGCGTGGCAAAAAACTTTATACGAACGAAATATAGATATTACGATTCTGTAAATATGCTGTTCATACACTTTTTTAAAATTCTGTACGGCTTTGCTAAAAATTACGTTTTTCTAAAAAGGGGGCGTGGGAGTGGGCGGATTTCAAAAATTTTTACACTTGTTCTGGTGACTCGGACAAGGATCCTATATACCAAATTTCATTATCCTAGCTCAAAATTTAAGGCCCAAAAATCGGTGACGAACAGACAGACGGACGGACGGACACACGGACGGACGGACGGACAGACAGACATGGCTAATTCGACTCAGCTAGCGATTCTGAGTCGATCCATATACTTTGAGGTATATGTAGCAAAATTATTTCTCTATGTTACAAACTATGTATCAAAACTAATATACCCCCCTAAGGGATAGGGTATAAACATATGAGAAGGCTACAATCCGCTGTGCGGATCGTTGAATACCCTATCCCATCCTATCCATAAAATTAAAATCCCCAAAAAAGGGGGCATGGCTAAAAACACGATGTGGATAAAATAGAAACGAGTGGTGGGTGCACGACTGGGTCGTACGCAACTTTCTCTTTCACAGCAAGTTGGGCGTTAGATTATATCAGAAGCATTATGATCATTGATACTAAAATGATATAAATAAGTCGAAATGTATTTATACGAATGTTTACTCCGAAATTTGAAGGAATCGGTGTCAATGTGAATAATAATGATTTTCCGTTAGTGGCCAAAACTAAAAATTCCGTTTAGTGATAGTTGGGCTAAAACTAATTATGTGGAATTGCTTCAAACTGTAATTGTGCTATATATATTAAATTTCATTCAATTTGGCATACTAGTTTGCGAGAAATTAACAATTTTCTTTATATGGCCTATATGACAAAATCCGTTATATGGATTTTCTCGAAAAAACTGGGTATGCAGTTTTGTTGGAACTACTATGGTTATTGTATATATAAAGTTTAATCAAAATCGTTAGAGCCGTTTTCGAGAAAATTGAGGTTATGTGTATTTTTTATATGGCAGGTACCGTTATTAACATGGCTAAAAGCAAACAAAAAAAATGGCCTAGAATTATGACTAAAACAAGCTTTGATACGAAGTTTGAAGAAAATCGGCCAAGCCGTTTAGGCTGGGGAGACCATTACGGACAGACGGACCGACGGACCGACGGACCGACGCGACGGACGGAATTCCAAAAACCACTTTTTTAGGCTCCGCTATCATCGTAATGTTAGAATCAATCAAAATCTCGAGGTCGAAAATTTTCACGAAAACAATATCTTTCTCTTTGTAAGAGAAAGTTAAAAATGATATAGTGACAACAAATTCTTCAGACTGCTAACAAAACAATACAAAAAACGGTTCTACAAAAGACAAGGTTTTCTCCTGCTTATGTTATAAAAATGGTTTTTATATAAAAACGCCCCCAAAAAGTGGGCGTGGGTTAAAATGGTATATAGACGAAATGTTCATATTAATAATGTTAATGATTCTGCATCAAAATTTTTTTCGAAAAATTTAAAATTTGACCGAAAACAGTTTTTAATTGAAAACGCCCCCAAAAAGTGGGCGTGGCAAAAAACTTTATAAAGACGAAATATAGATAATAATATTGTCTAAATATGTTGTTCAGAAACTTTTTTAAAATTCCTTACGGTTTGGTCAAAAACTGAGTTTTTCTTAAAAGGGGGCGTGGCAGTGGACGCATTTCAAAAATTTTTACACTTGTTCTGTAGGCAGAGACGAGGATCCTATATACCAAATTTCATTATCCTAGCTCAAAATTTAAGGCCTAAAAATCGGTGACGTACAGACGGACGGACGGACGGACGGACGGACGGACGGACGGACAGACAGACATGGCTTAATCGACTCAGCTAGCGATTCTGAGTCGATCCATATACTTTGAGGTATATGTAGCAAAATTATTTCTCTATGTTACAAACTAAGTATCAAAACTAATATACCCCTATGGGATAGGGTATAAACATATGAGAAGGCTACAATCCGCTGTGCGGATCGTTGAATACCCTATCCCATCCTATCCATAAAACTAGAATCCCTAAAAAAGTGGGCATGGCTAAAAACACGATGTGGATAAAATAAAAAAAATGATATAGTGACAACAAATTCTTCAGGCTGCTTACAAAACACTTTTACGGTTCTACAAAACACAAGGTTTTCTCCTGCATATGTTATGGGGTAGGGTATAAAAATGGTTTTTATATAAAAACGCCCCCAAAAAGTGGGCGTGGGTTAAAATAGTATAAAGACGAAATGTTCATATTAATAATGTTAATGATTCTGCATCAAAAATTTTTTCGAAAAATTTAAAATTTGACCGAAAACAGTTTTTTATTGAAAACGCCCCCAAAAAGTGGGCGTGGCAAAAAACTTTATATGAACGAAATATAGATATTACGATTCTCTAAATATGCTATTCAGACACTTTTTTAAAATTCTTTACGGTTTTGCCAAAAATTACGTTTTTCTTAAAAGGGGGCGTGGCAGTGTGCGGATTTCAAAAATATTTACACTTGTTCTGGTGACTCGGACAAGGATCCTATATACCAAATTTCATTATCCTAGCTTAAAATTTAAGGCCCAAAAATCGGTGACGAACAGACAGACGGACGGACGGACGGACGGACGGACGGACGGACAGACAGACATGGCTAATTCGACTCAGCTAGCGATTCTGAGTCGATCCATATACTTTGAGGTATATGTAGCAAAATTATTTCTCTATGTTACAAACTATGTATCAAAACTAATATACCCCCCTATGGGATAGGGTATAAAAATGATATAGTGACAACAAATTCTTCAGACTGCTTACAAAACAATTTTACGGTTCTACAACAGACAAGGTTTTCTCCTGCATATGTTATGGGGTAGTGTATAAAAATGGTTTTTATATAAAAACGCCCCCAAAAAGTGGGCGTGGGTTAAAATGGTATATAGACGAAATGTTCATATTAATAATGTTAATGATTCTGCATCAAAATTTTTTTCGAAAAATTTAAAATTTGACCGAAAACAGTTTTTAATTGAAAACGCCCCCAAAAAGTGGGCGTGGCAAAAAACTTTATATGGACGAAATATAGATATTAATATTGTCTAAATATGTTGTTCAGAAACTTTTTTAAAGTTCCTTACGGTTTGGTCAAAAACTGAGTTTTTCTTAAAAGGGGGCGTGGCAGTGGGCGGATTTTAAAAATTTTTACACTTGTTCTGGTGACTCGGCCAAGGATCCTATATACCAAATTTCATTATCCTAGCTCAAAATTTAAGGCCCAAAAATCGGTGACGAACAGACGGACGGACGGACAGACAGACATGGCTAATTCGACTCAGCTAGCGATTCTGAGTCGATCCATATACTTTGAGGTATATGTAGCAAAATTATTTCTCTATGTTACAAACTATGTATCAAAACTAATATACCCCCTATGGGATAGGGTATAAACATATGAGAAGGCTACAATCCACTGTGCGGATCGTTGAATACCCTATCCCATCCTATCCTTAAAATTAATATCCTCAAAATATAGGCCTTATGGCGATGAAATACAGAAAATGGCATTGTCACAATATATTGGTCAGACAGTTTCTCAAAATCTTTTGTGGTTCGACAAAAAACAACGTATTTCTATTGCTAATGCCTTGGGATGGGGTATACAAATGTTTTTTGTAAGAAAACGCCCCCAAAATGTGGACGTAGGTGAAAATGATCTATGGACAAAATGTTTATATTACCATTGCGGAAGTATTTGCATCAAAAATTTTTTCGAAAGTTTTAAAATTTGGACAAAAAGCGTTTTTTACTAAAAACGCCCCCAAAAATTGGGCGTGGCAAAAAAATTTGTATGAACGAAATAGAGACATTAGGATTGTCTAAATATTCTGCTCAGACACTTTTTTGAAATTCCTTACGGTTTGGCCAAAAAATAAGTTTTCCTAAAAAGGTAGCGTGGCAGTGGGCGGATTTCAAAAATTTTTACACTTGTTCTGTAGGCAGAGACGAGGATCCTATATACCAAATTTCATTATTCTAGCTCAAAATTTAAGGCCTAAAAATCGGTGACGTACAGACGGACGGACGGACGGACGGACAGACAGACATGGCTTAATCGACTCAGCTAGCGATGCTGAGTCGATCCATATACTTTAAGGTATATGTAGCAAAATTATTTCTCTATGTTACAAACTAGTATCAAAACTAATATACCCCTATGGGATAGGGTATAAACATATGAGAAGGCTACAATCCACTGTGCGGATCGTTGAATACCCTATCCCATCCTATCTGTAAAACTAAAATCCCCAAAAAGTGGACATGGCTAAAAACACGATGTGGATAAAATAAAGAATATGACATGGTGACAACAAATTCTTCAGACTGCTTATAAAAAACTTTTACGGTTCTACATGGAGTAAGTCTCCACTACATCCAAAAATCTTTCCTATCACTCTCTTTCTTCCCCTTCTCTAACGCTCGTACTGTGGTCAAACATTTAAAGGGTATTCATAACCCCTTAAGTGCGCGTAAATTATAAAAAAAACATATGAGAAGGCTACAATCCACTGTGCGGATCGTTGAATACCCTATCCCAACCTATCTGTAAAACTAAAATCCCCAAAAAGTGGACATGGCTAAAACCACGATGTGGATAAAATAAAGAAAATGACATGGTGACAAAAAATTCTTCAGACTGCTTAAAAAAAACTTTTACGGTTCTACAAAAGACAAGGTTTTCTGCTGCATATGTTATGGGGAAGTGTATAAAAATTGTTTTTATATAAAAACGCCCCCAAAAAGTAGGCGCGGATTAAAATGGTATAAAGACCAAATGTTCATATTAATAATGTTAATGATTCTGCATCAATTTTTTTTCGAAATATTTAAAATTTGACCGAAAACAGTTTTTAATTGAAAACGCCCCCAAAAAGTGGGCGTGGCAAAAAACTTTATATGGACGAAATATAGATATTAATATTGTCTAAATATGTTGTTCAGAAACTTTTTTAAAATTCCTTACAGTTTGGTCAAAAACTGAGTTTTTCCTAAAAGGGGGCGTGGCAGTGGGCGGATTTCAAAAATTTTTACACTTGTTCTGTAGGCAGAGACGAGGATCCTATCTACCAAATTTCACTATCCTAGCTCAAAATTTAAGGCCTAAAAATCGGTGACGTACAGACGGACGGACGGACGGACAGACAGACATGGCTTAATCGACTCAGCTAGCGATTCTGAGTCGATCCATATACTTTGAGGTATATGTAGCAAAATTATTTCTCTATGTTACAAACTAAGTATCAAAACTAATATACCCCTATGGGATAGGGTATAAAGAAAAAACATATGAGAAGGCTACAATCCGCTGTGCGGATCGTTGAATACCCTATCCCATCCTATCCATAAAACTAAAATCCCCAAAAAAGGGGGCATGGCTAAAAACACGATGTGGATAAAATAGAAAAAATGATATAGTGACAACAAGTTCTTCAGACTGCTTACAAATCAATTTTGCGGTTCTACAAAAGACAAGGTTTTCTCCTGCATATGTTATGGGGTAGTGTATAAAAATGGTTTTTATATAAAAACGCCCCCAAAAAGTGGGCGTGGGTTAAAATGGTATATAGACGAAATGTTCATATTAATAATGTTAATGATGGTTGGGTGTTGTAGAACGAGGGTAGACTCTGATTGGCGTTAACTTGGCAATGCCCAGTGTTGCAACTCTGACTACACATCAAATGTGCTTATCTTTACCTCCAAGTGGTAACCATCGGATACTGGTCTCATCCAACCGGATTTGACTTGCTAAACGATAAGTGCGAGTGTTGATAACACGACGAAAAACAGCAACACTATAAACACCCTGGTGAGAATGGCACGGATGAATACCCGGCCTGCTGTCCCAGGCGAACCTAGATGAGCTGCTCTGACATATTCGGACAACAGGTTGTCTAGGAATTTCAAGGGTTAGTCAGGCCCCTTGAACAGAGATGGTGGCGGATGAACCGAAAGGCCAACGGCAGCGCTCAATCCCGTAGTGGATACTGATGGCCCCGTGTCCTAGGGGTATCTAATAAATTGGAACTGGCCCTCCAGGTTGGGGGTTGTGCTTTGGGTTAACTACCCACCCACAGAAAAAAACATGGTTACGAAGCAACCAATAGCCTCGGAAAGGACTGATTTTATTGTTGACGACCCTGCTAAACGAAAAAAGGACAACGACGTTCGTATCTGCACCTGGAATGTGAGAACATTAAACAGGAGAGGTGCAGGCGAACAACTAGCGGAAGCCCTAAACTGCTACAAAGCAGACATTACTGCCATCCAGGATATACGATGGGATGGGCCGGGCAAAAAGAGGATGAAAAACTGTGACATATACTACTGACCGTGTTATAGTGAGCAGAAACAGCGACTATTCGGATGCGGATTTGTTATAAGTGCCAGACTTAGGCAAGAAGTCTTATGCTTCCAAGATATTAGCGAACGCATAGTAACAATCCGCATCAAGGCCAAATTCGCCGACATAAGCCTTATATGCGCTCACGCTCCGACGGAAGAAAAAGATGATATAGCTAAGGATTGCTTCTACGAGCTCCTCGACAAAACCTATGAGCGACTACCGAAGTACGATGTTAAAATCGTGCTGGGAGATTTTAACGCAAAGGTAGGAAGAGAACACATATTTAGAAGTATTGTCGGAAAACATAGCCTACACGACAACACGTCTGCTAACGGACTTAGGCTAATTGATTTCGCTACGGAACGAAATGCCACTATAGCCAGCACACGGTTTCCTCACCTCGATATCCATAAGGGGACATGGCGGTCTCCAGATCAACGAACGGTCAACCAAATTGATCACATTGCGATAGATAAGAGGCACGCATCCAGTATTTTGGATGTCCGAACATTCCGAGGAGCTAACATCGACTCGGATCACTACCTTGTAGCAGCCAAGGTAAGAATGCGGATATCCACCACGCCACAACAATCCAGAAATACTGTGAAAAAATTTAATGTCGAAAGACTGCAATCGCAAGAGACCGCCAAGACCTTCGCACATCGCGTATCCCTTAACCTCTCGATTAACACCATACCACCAGCATCGAATGTCGAAGAGCAATGGCAACGATGCCAACAGGCCATTAGATCAGCCGCAACTGATAGGTTTCTCGCGCCCACCAGCAAGAAACCCCTGGTTTGATGAGGAATGCCGACAGATGCTCGCAGCCAAGAACGAGGCCTACAAGGCTAAGCTGCAGGTGAAGACGAGAGCTGCCATTGAGCTCTATAGGCAAAGAAGAAGGGAAGAACATCGGCTTTTCAGCAAGAAAAAAAAAGAGCAAGAAAAGCGCGCGATCGAGGATATAGAGAGGTGCCACTCCAGGAACGATGTTCGCAAGTTTTACCAAAGTGTAAAACGTCAAAGCCAAGGATACAAGGCTCGAACAGAATCCTGTCGAGATGAACAAAGAAATATTGTAGTTGAGACACAGTCGATGCTGAGGATATGGAAGAACCACTTCTGCAGACTGTTAAACGGCGATGACGAACAACATTCCGCTGTCAGGCAGAACGAACCATTCAATATTGGCAACGACAGCGAAGACTGCCAACCACCCGACCTGAGTGAAGTGAGGATAGCAATATCTAAACTCAAACTTAATAAGGCTGCCGGAAATGACGGCCTTCCCGCTGAGCTCTATAAGGCCGGCGGAGATGACTTGTTAAGTAACATCCACCAACTCATAAGCCAAATCTGGTCGGATGAAAATATGCCTGAAGAATGGAACCTCAGCATCGTTTGCCCGATCCACAAAAAAGGAGACCCTCTGAACTGCGCCAACTACAGAGGCATAAGTCTCCTCAACATCGCATACAAGATCCTATCTGCCGTAATATGTGAACGCCTGAAACCGTTTACCAACAACCTGATTGGCCCTTATCAGTGTGGTTTAAGGCCAGGAAAGTCCACAACCGATCAAATTTTCACACTTCGGCAGATCCTGGAAAAAACTCAAGAAGTCCAAATCGATACCCACCACCTATTCATCGATTTCAAAGCCGCATATGACAGCATTTATAGAGACGAACTGTACAGAGCCATGTCTAGTTTTGGTATACCGCCCAAACTCGTCCGTTTGTGTAGGATGACGATAGAGAATTCTCGCTGCTCCATCAGGGTCGGAAACGACCTCACCGAGACATTCGACACAATTTAGTAGTAAAGCCCTCACTCGAACTACTAAGGAGACCCTATATAAGACCCTGATCATCCCAGTCCTGCTCTACGGCGCTGAAGCATGGACCGTATCAAAAGCGGAGGAAGAAATCCTTGGTAGATTCGAGAGGAAAATTCTTCGAAAAATCTTCGGTCCCGTTTGCGTTGACGGGCTATGTAGACGAAGATTCAACCAAGAACTATACGAGCTGTACAGCGACATGCCCCTGGTCAAAAAACTCCGCATTGGACGTTTAAGATGGCTAGGACATGTAGAACGAATGGACACCAATACTCCGGCTCGCAGAGTCTTCGATTCCCAGCCAGGCGTCGGACGCAGTAGAGGAAGACCTCGCCTTAAGTGGCGCGCACAAGTGGAAACCGACCTCAACCAACTTGGAGTGCGCAACTGGAGGCAGTTAGCTAAGGACCGGGCTAATTGGAGAGGCATGTTGGTTGAGGCCCAGGTTCATTCCGGACTGTAGCGCCACTTAAGTAAGTAAGTAAGTAAGTAATGATTCTGCATCAAAATTTTTTTCGAAAAATTTAAAATTTGACCGAAAACAGTTTTTAATTGAAAACGCCCCCAAAAAGTGGGCGTGGCAAAAAACTTTATATAGACGAAATATAGATATTAATATTGTCTAAATATGTTGTTCAGAAACTTTTTTAAAATTCCTTACGGTTTGGTCAAAAACTGAGTTTTTCTTAAAAGGGGGCGTGGCAGTGGGCGGATTTCAAAAATTTTTACACTTGTTCTGTAGGCAGAGACGAGGATCCTATATACCAAATTTCATTATCCTAGCTCAAAATTGAAGGCCTAAAAATCGGTGACGTACAGACGGACGGACGGACGGACGGACAGACAGACATGGCTTAATCGACTCAGCTAGCGATTCTGAGTCGATCCATATACTTTGAGGTATATGTAGCAAAATTATTTCTCTATGTTACAAACTAAGTATCAAAACTAATATACCCCTTGGGATAGGGTATAAAAAATGATATAGTGACAACAAATTCTACAGACTGCTTACAAAACACTTAAACGGTTCTACATAAGACAAGGTTTTTTCTTGCATATGTTATGGGGTAGTGTATAAAAATGGTTTTTATATAAAAACGCCCCCAAAAAGTGGGCGTGGGTTAAAATAGTATATATACGAAATGTTCATATTAATAATGTTAATGATTCTGCATCAAAATTTTTTTCGAAAAATTTAAAATTTGACCGAAAACAGTTTTTAATTGAAAACGCCCCCAAAAAGTGGGCGTGGCAAAAAACTTTATATGAACGAAATATAGATATTAATATTGTCTAAATATGTTGTTCAGAAACTTTTTTAAAATTCCTTACGGTTTGGTCAAAAACTGATTTTTTTTAAAAGGGGGCGTGGCAGTGGGCGGATTTCAAAAAATTTTACACTTGTTCTGTAGGCAGAGACGAGGATCCTATATACCAAATTTCATTATCCTAGCTCAAAATTTAAGGCCTAAAAATCGGTGACGTACAGACGGACGGACGGACGGACGGACGGACAGACAGACATGGCTTAATCGACTCAGCTAGCGATTCTGAGTCGATCCATATACATTGAGGTATATGTAGCAAAATTATTTCTCTATGTTACAAACTAAGTATCAAAACTAATATACCCCCCTATGGGATAGGGTATAAAAACATATGAGAGGCTACAATCCGCTATGCGGATCGTTGAATACCCTATCCCATCCCATCCTTTAAATTAACATATGAGAAGGCTACAATCCGCTGTGCGGATCGTTGAATACCCTATCCCATCCTATCCATAAAATTAAAATCCCCAAAAAAGGGGGCATGGCTAAAAACACGATGTGGATAAAATAGAAACGAGTGGTGGGTGCACGACTGGGTCGTACGCAACTTTCTCTTTCACAGCAAGTTGGGCGTTAGATTATATCAGAAGCATTATGATCATTGATGCTAAAATGATGTAAATAAGTCGAAATGTATTTATACGAATGTTTACTCCGAAATTTGAAGGAATCGGTGTCAATGTGAATAATAATGATTTTCCGTTAGTGGCCAAAACTAAAAATTCCGTTTAGTGATAGTTGGGCTAAAACTAATTATGTGGAATTGCTTCAAACTGTTTTTGTGCTATATATATTAAATTTCATTCAATTTGGCATACTAGTTTGCGAGAAATTAACAATTTTCTTTATATGGCCTATATGACAAAATCCGTTATATGGATTTTCTCGAAAAAACTGGGTATGCAGTTTTGTTGGAACTACTATGGTTATTGTATATATAAAGTTTAATCAAAATCGTTAGAGCCGTTTTCGAGAAAATTGAGGTTATGTGTATTTTTTATATGGCAGGTACCGTTATTAACATGGCTAAAAGCAAACAAAACGATTGGTGGGTGCACGACTGGGTCGTACGCAACTTTCTCTTTCACAGCAAGTTGGGCGTAAGATCTAATCATAAGCATTTTGATTATTGATGCTAAAGTGATATAAATAATGTCGAAATGTATTTATACGAATTTTTACTCCAAAATTTGAAGGAATCGATGTCAATGTGAAAAATAATGATTTTCCGTTTTTGGCCAAAACTGAAAATTCCGTTTAGTAATAGTTGGGCTAAAACTAATTATGTGGAATTGCTTCAAGCTGTAATAGTAGTATATGTATTAAATTTCATTCAATTTGACACAATAGTTTGCGAGATATTAACAATTTTCTTTATATGGCCTAGATGACAAAATCCGTTATATGGATTTTCTCGAGAAAACTGGGTATGCAGTTTTGTTGGAACTAATATGGTTATAGTATATATAAAGTTTAATCAAAATCGTTAGAGCCGTTTTCGAGAAAATTGAGGTTATGTGTAATTTTTATATGGCAGGTACCAGTTTTAACATGGCTAAAAGCAAACAAAAAAAATGGCCTAGAATTATGACCAAAATAAGCTTGGATACGAAGTTTGAAGAAAATCGGTCAAGCCGTTTAGGCTGGGGAGACCGTCACGGACAGACGGACCGACGGACCGACAGACCGACGGACCGACGGACGGAATTCCAAAAACCACTTTTTTAGGCTCCGCTATCATCGTAATGTTAGAATCAATCAAAATCTCGAGGTCGAAAATTTTCACGAAAACAATATCTTTCTCTTTGTAAGAGAAAGTTAAAAAATGGCCTAGAATTATGACTAAAACAAGCTTTGATACGAAGTTTGAAGAAAATCGGCCAAGCCGTTTAGGCTGGGGAGACCATTACGGACAGACGGACCGACGGACCGACGGACCGACGGACCGACGGACCGACGGACGGAATTCCAAAAACCACTTTTTTAGGCTCCGCTATCATCGTAATGTTAGAATCAATCAAAATCTCGAGGTCGAAAATTTTCACGAAAACAATATCTTTCTCTTTGTAAGAGAAAGTTATAAATGATATAGTGACAACAAATTCTTCAGACTGCTTACAAAACAATACAAAAAACGGTTCTACAAAAGACAAGGTTTTCTCCTGCTTATGTTATGGGGTAGTGTATAAAAATGGTTTTTATATAAAAACGCCCCCAAAAAGTGGGCGTGGGTTAAAATAGTATATAGACGAAATGTTCATATTAATAATGTTAATGATTCTGCATCAAAATTTTTTTCGAAAAATTTAAAATTTGACCGAAAACAGTTTTTAATTGAAAACGCCCCCAAAAAGTGGGCGTGGCAAAAAACTTTATATAGACGAAATATAGATAATAATATTGTCTAAATATGTTGTTCAGAAACTTTTTTAAAATTCCTTACGGTTTGGTCAAAAACTGAGTTTTTCTTAAAAGGGGGCGTGGCAGTGGGCGGATTTCAAAAATTTTTACACTTGTTCTGTAGGCAGAGACGAGGATCCTATATACCAAATTTCATTATCCTAGCTCAAAATTTAAGGCCTAAAAATCGGTGACGTACAGACGGACGGACGGACGGACGGACGGACGGCTTAATCAACTCAGCTAGCGATTCTGACGGACGGACGGACGGACGGACAGACAGACATGGCTTAATCGACTCAGCTAGCGATTCTGAGTCGATCCATATACTTTGAGGTATATGTAGCAAAATTATTTCTCTATGTTACAAACTAAGTATCAAAACTAATATACCCCTATGGGATAGGGTATAAAAAATGATATAGTGACAACAAATTCTTCAGACTGCTTACAAAACACTTTAACGGTTCTACAAAAGACAAGGTTTTCTCTTGCATATATTATGGGGTAGTGTATAAAAATGGTTTTTATATAAAAACGCCCCCAAAAAGTGGGCGTGGGTTAAAATGGTATATAGACGAAATGTTCATATTAATAATGTTAATGATTCTGCATCAAAATTTTTTTCGAAAAATTTAAAATTTGACCGAAAACAGTTTTTTATTGAAAACGCCCCCAAAAAGTGGGCGTGGCAAAAAACTTTATATGGACGAAATATAGATATTAATATTGTCTAAATATCTTGTTCAGAAACTTTTTTAAAATTCCTTACGGTTTGGTCAAAAACTGAGTTTTTCTTAAAAGGGGGCGTGGCAGTGGGCGGATTTCAAAAATTTTTACACTTGTTCTGTAGGCAGAGACGAGGATCCTATATACCAAATTTCATTATCCTAGCGCAAAATTTAAGGCCTAAAAATCGGTGACGTACAGACGGACGGACGGACGGACGGACGGACGGACGGACGGACGGACGGACGGACGGACGGACGGACAGACAGACATGGCTTAATCGACTCAGCTAGCGATTCTGAGTCGATCCATATACTTTGAGGTATATGTAGCAAAATTATTTCTCTATGTTACAAACTAAGTATCAAAACTAATATACCCCTATGGGATAGGGTATAAATATACTCAAAATATAGGCCTTATGGCGAAGAAATACAGAAAATGACATTGTCACAATATATTGCTCAGACAGTTTCTCAAAATCTTTTGTGGTTCGACAAAAAACAACGGTTTTCTATTGCTAATGCCTTGGGATGGGGTATACAAATGGTTTTTGTAAGAAAACGCCCCCAAAATGTGGGCGTAGGTGAAAATGATATATGGACAAAATGTTTATATTACCATTGCGGAAGCATTTGTTTCAAAATTTTTTTCGAAAGTTTTAAAATTTGGACAAAAAACGTTTTTTACTTAAAACGCCCCCAAAAAGTGGGCGTGGCAAAAAACTTTGTATGGACAAAATATAGATATTAGGATTATCTAAATATGTTGCTTACACACTTTTTTGAAATTCCTTACGGTTTGGCTTCAAACTACGTTTTTACTAAAAGGGGGCGTGGTAGTGGGCGGATTTTAAAATTTTTTACACTTGTTCTGGTGACTCGGCCAAGGATCCTATGTACCAAATTTCATTATCCTAGCTTAAAATTTAAGGCCCAAAAATCGGTGACGAACAGACAGACGGACGGACGGACGGACGGACGGACAGACAGACATGGCTAATTCGACTCAGCTAGCGATTCTGACTCGATCCATATACTTTGAGGTATATGTAGCAAAATTATTTCTCTATGTTACAAACTAAGTATCAAAACTAATATACCCCCCTATGGGATAGGGTATAAAAACATATGAGAAGGCTACAATCCGCTGTGCGGATCGTTGAATACCCTATCCCATCCTATCCATAAAACTAAAATCCCCAAAAAAGGGGGCATGGCTAAAAACACGATGTGGATAAATAGAAAAAATGATATAGTGACAACAAATTCTTCAGACTGCTTACAAAACACTTTAACGGTTCTACAAAAGACAAGGTTTTCTCTTGCATATGTTATGGGGTAGTGTATAAAAATGGTTTTTATATAAAAACGCAACCAAAAAGTGGGCGTGGGTTAAAATGGTATATATTCGAAATGTTCATATTAATAATGTTAATGATTCTGCATCAAAATTTTTTTCGAAAAATTTAAAATTTGACCGAAAACAGTTTTTTATTGAAAACGCCCCCAAAAAGTGGGCGTGGCAAAAAACTTTATATGGACGAAATATAGATATTAATATTGTCTAAATATGATGTTCAGAAACTTTTTTAAAATTCCTTACGGTTTGGTCAAAAACTGAGTTTTTCTTAAAAGGGGGCGTGGCAGTGGGCGGATTTCAAAAATTTTTACACTTGTTCTGTAGGCAGAGACGAGGATCCTATATACCAAATTTCATTATCCTAGCTCAAAATTTAAGGCCTAAAAATCGGTGACGTACAGACGGACGGACGGACGGACGGACGGACGGACAGACAGACATGGCTTAATCGACTCAGCTAGCGATTCTGAGTCGATCCATATACTTTGAGGTATATGTAGCAAAATTATTTCTCTATGTTACAAACTAAGTATCAAAACTAATATACCCCTATGGGATAGGGTATAAAAAGACAAGGTTTTCTCCTGCATATGTTATGGGGTAGGGTATAAAAATGGTTTTTATATAAAAACGCCCCCAAAAAGTCGGCTTGGGTCTATTGACGAAATGTTCATATTTATATTACTAATGATTCTGCATCAAAATTTTTTTAGAAAATTTTAAAATTTGACCGAAAAACGTTTTTTATTAAAAACGCCTTCAAAAAGTGGGCGTGGCAAAAAACTTTATATGAACGAAATACAGATATTCAGATTGTCTAAATATGTTGTTCAGAAAGTTTTTCAAAATTCCTTATGGTTTGGCCAAAAAATACGTTTTTCTAAAAAGGGGGCGTGGCAGTGGGCGGATTTCAAAAATGTTTACACTTGTTCTGCTGGGAGCAACAAAGAGCACGTGTACCAAATTTCATCCTTCTAGCTCAAAATTTAAGGCCCAAAAACTGGTGACGTACGGACGGACGGACGGACGGATGGACGGACAGACATGGCTAAATCGACTCAGCTATCGATTCTGAGTCGATCCATATACTTTGAGGTATATATAGCTAAATTATTTCTCAATGTTACAAACTATGTATCAAAACTGATATACTCGTATGGGATAGGGTATAAACATATGAGAAGGCTACAATCCGCTGTGCGGATCGTTGAATACCCTATCCCATCCTATACATAAAACTAAAATCCCAAAAAAAAAGTGGGCATGGCTAAAAATACGATGTGGATAAAATAGACGAGTGGTGGGTGCACGACTGGGTCGTACGCAACTTTCTCTTTCACAGCGAGTTAGGCGTTAGATCAAATAGTACGCATTTTGATTAATGATATAAATAATGTCGAAATGAGTTCATACGAACGTTTACTCCGATATTTGAAGAAATCGATGTCAATGTGAATAATAATGATTTTCCGTTAGTGGCCAAAACTGAAAATTCTTTTTAGTGATAGTTGGGCTAAAACTAATGACGTGGAATTATTTCAAGCTCTAATAGTAGCACATATATTAAATTTCATTCAATTTGACATAATAGTTTGCGAGAAATTATCAATTTTCCTTATATGGCCTAAATGACAAAATCCGTTATATGGATTTTCTCGAAAAAACTGGGTATGCAGTTTTATTGAAGCTAATATGGTTATAGTATATATAAAGTTTAATCAAAATTGTTAGAGCCGTTTTCGAGAAAATTGAGGTTATGTGTAATTTTTATATGGCAGGTACCATTATTAACATGGCTAAAAGCAAACAAAAAAAATGACCTAGAATTATGACTAAAACTAGCTTGTATACGAAGTTTGAAGAAAATCGGTCCAGCCGTTTAGGCTGGGGAGACCGTCACGGACAGACGGACCGACGGACCGACGGACCGACGGACCGACGGACCGACGGACCGACGGACGGAATTCCAAAAACCACTTTTTTAGGCTCCGCTATCATCGTAATGTTAGAATCAATCAAAATCTCGAGGTCGAAAATTTTCACGAAAACAATATCTTTCTCTTACAAAGAGAAAGTTAAAAAAATGATATAGTGACAACTAAATCTTCAGACTGCTTACAAAACACTTTTACGGTTCTACAAAAGACTAGGTTTTCTCCTCCATATGTTATGGGGTAGTGTATAAAAATGGTTTTTATATAAAAACGCCCCCAAAAAGTGGGCGTGGGTTAAAATGGTATAAAGACGAAATGTTCATATTAATAATGTTAATGATTCGGCATCAAATTTTTTTTCGAAAAATTTAATATTTGACCGAAAACAGTTTTTTATTGAAAACGCCCCCAAAAAGTGGGCGTGGCGAAAAACATTATATGAACGAAATATAGATATTACGATTCTCTAACTATGCTGTTCAGATACTTTTTTAAAATTCTTTACGGTTTTGCCAAAAATTACGTTTTTCTAAAAAGGGGGCGTGGCAGTGGGCGGATTCCAAAAATTTTTACACTTGTTCTGGTGACTCGGACAAGGATCCTATATACCAAATTTCATTATCCTAGCTCAAAATTTAAGGCCCAAAAATCGGTGACGAACAGACAGACGGACGGACGGACACACGGACGGACGGACACACGGACGGACGGACGGACGGACAGACAGACATGGCTAATTCGACTCAGCTAGCGATTCTGAGTCGATCCATATACTTTGAGGTATATGTAGCAAAGTTATTTCTCTATGTTACAAACTATGTATCAAAACTAATAAACCCCCCTATGGGATAGGGTATAACCATATGAGAAGAGTACAATCCCCTGTGCGGATCGTTTAATACCCTATTACATCCCATCCTTAAAATTAATATCTCCAAAAAGTGGGCTTTATTAGCCTATAATATGGAAAATGACATTGTCACAACACATTGTTCAAACAGTTTAGCAGAATCGTTTGTTGTTTCACAAAACACATCGTTTTCCTCCTGCATATGCTATGGGGTAGGGTATACAAACGGTTTTTGTAAGAAAACGCCCTCTAAAAGTGGGCGTGGGCTAAAATGATCTATGGACGAAATGTTTATATTAATATTACTAACTATTCTGCATCAACATTTTTTTCGAAAATTTTAAAATTTGAACGTAAAACGTTTTTTTATTAAAAAAGCCCCCAAAAAGTGGGCGTGGCAAAAAACTTTATATGAACGAAATATAGATATTATGATTTTCTAACTACGTTTTTCAGACACTTTTTTAAAATTCCTTATGGTTTAGCCAAAAAACACGTTTTTCTAAAAAGGGGGCGTGGCAGTGGTCGGATTTCAAAAATTTGTACACATGTTCTGCTGGGAGCAACAAAGAGCACGTGTACCAAATTTCATCCTTCTAGCTCAAAATTTAAGGCCCAAAAACTGGTGACGGACGGACAGACATGGCTAAATCGACTCAGCTATCGATTCAGAGTCGATCCATATACTTTGAGGTATATGTAGCTAAATTATTTCTCTATGTTACAAACTATGTATCAAAACTAATATACCCCTATGGGATAGGGTATAAACATATGAGAAGGCTACAATCCACTGTGCGGATCGTTGAATACCCTATCCCATCCTATCTGTAAAACTAAAATCCCCAAAAAGTGGACATGGCTAAAAACACGATGTGGATAAAATAAAGAATATGACATGGTGACAACAAATTCTTCAGACTGCTTATAAAAAACTTTTACGGTTCTACAAAAGACAAGGTTTTCTCCTGCATATGTTATGGGGTAGGGTATAAAAATGGTTTTTATATAAAAACGCCCCCAAAAAGGGGGCTTGGGTTAAAATGGTCTATTGACGAAGTGTTCATATTTGTATTACTAATGATTCTGCATCAAAATTTTTTTAGAAAATTTTAGAATTTGACCGAAAAACGTTTTTTATTAAAAACGCCCCCAAAAAGTGGGCGTGGCAAAAAACTTTATACGAACGAAATACAGATATTCAGATTGTCTAAATATGTTGTTCAGAAAGTTTTTCAAAATTCCTTATGGTTTGGCCAAAAAATACGATTTTCTAAAAAGGGGGCGTGGCAGTGGGCGGATTTCAAAAAATTTTACACTTGTTCTGCTGGAAGCAACAAAGAGCACGTGTACCAAATTTCATCCTTCTAGCTCAAAATTTAAGGCCCAAAAACTGGTGACGGACGGACGGACGGACGGACGGACGGATGGACGGACGGACAGACATGGCTAAATCGACTCAGCTATCGATTCTGAGTCGATCCATATACTTTGAGGTATATATAGCTAAATTATTTCTCAATGTTACAAACTAAGTATCAAAACTAATATACCCCTATGGGATAGGGTATAAACATATGAGAAGAATACAATCCCCTGTGCGGATCGTTTAATACCCTATCAAATCCCATCCTTAAAATTAATATCTCCAAAAAGTGGGCTTTATTAGCCTATAATATAGAAAATGACATTGTCACAACACATTGTTCAAACAGTTTAGCAGAATCTTTTGTTGTTTGACAAAACACATCGTTTTCCTCCTGCATATGCTATGGGGTAATGTATACAAACGGTTTTTGTAAGAAAACGCCCTCAAAAAGTGGGCGTGGGCTAAAATAATCTATGGACGAAATGTTTATATTAATATTACTAACTATTCTGCATCAAAATTTTTTTCGAAAATTTTAAAATTTGAACGTAAAACGTTTTTTATTAAAAACGCCCCCAAAAAGTGGGCGTGGCAAAAAACTTTATATGAACGAAATATAGATATTACGATTCTCTAACTACGTTTTCTAGACACTTTTTTCAAATTCCTTATGGTTTAGCCAAAAAACACGTTTTTCTAAAAAGGGGGCGTGGCAGTGGGCGGATTTCAAAAATTTTTACACTTTTTCTGCTGGGAGCAACAAAGAGCACGTGTACCAAATTTCATCCTTCTAGCTCAAAATTTAAGGCCCAAAAACTGGTGACGTACGGACGGACAGACATGGCTAAATCGATTCTGAGTCGATCCATATACTTTGAGGTATATGTAGCTAAATTATCTCTCTATGTTACAAGCTATGTATCAAAACTAATATACCCCTATGGGATAGGGTATAAACATATGAGAAGGCTACAATCCGCTGTGCGGATCGTTGAATACCCTATCCCATCCTATCCATAAAACTAAAATCCCCAAAAAAGGGGACATGGCTAAAAACACGATGTGGATAAATAGAAAAAATGATATAGTGGCAACAAATTCTTCAGACTGCTTACAAAACACTTTAACGGTTCTACAAAAGACAAGGTTTTCTCTTGCATATGTTATGGGGTAGTGTATAAAAATGGTTTTTATATAAAAACGCCCCCAAAAAGTGGGCGTGGGTTAAAATGGTATATAGACGAAATGTTCATATTAATAATGTTAATGATTCTGCATCAAAATTTTTTTCGAAAAATTTAAAATTTGACCGAAAACAGTTTTTTATTGAAAATGCCCCCAAAAAGTGGGTGTGGCAAAAAACTTTATATGGACGAAATATAGATATTAATATTGTCTAAATATGTTGTTCAGAAACTTTTTTAAAATTCCTTACGGTTTGGTCAAAAACTGAGTTTTTCTTAAAAGGGGGCGTGGCAATGGGCGGATTTCAAAAATTTGTACACTTGTTCTGTAGGCAGAGACGGGGATCCTATATACCCAATTTCATTATCCTAGCTCAAAATTTAAGGCCTAAAAATCGGTGACGTACAGACGGACGGACGGACGGACGGACGGACGGACAGACAGACATGGCTTACTCGACTCAGCTAGCGATTCTGAGTCGATCCATATACTTTGAGGTATATGTAGCAAAATTATTTCTCTATGTTACAAACTAAGTATCAAAACTAATATACCCCCCTATGGGATAGGGTATAAACATATGAGAAGGCTACAATCCACTGTGCGGATCGTTGAATACCCTATCCCATCCTATCTGTAAAACTAAAATCCCCAAAAAGTGGACATGGCTAAAACACGATGTGGATAAAATAAAGAATATGACATTGTGACAACAAATTCTTCAGACTGCTTATAAAACATATGAGAGGCTACAATCCGCTATGCGGATCGTTGAAAACCCTATCCCATCCCATCCTTAAAATTAATATCCTCAAAACAAAGGCCTTATGGCGATGAAATACAGAAAATGACTTTGTCACAATATATTGCTCACACAAAAAATCTTTTATGGTTCGTCAAAAAAAAACGTATTTCTATTGCTAATGCCTTGGGATGGGTTATACAAATGGTTTTTGTAAGAAAACGCCCCCAAAATGTGGGCGTAGGTGAAAATGATCTATTGACAAAATGTTTATATTACCATTGCGGAAGTATTTGCATCAACATTTTTTTCGAAAGTTTTAAAATTTGGACAAAAAACGTTTTTTACTTAAAACGCCCCCAAAAAGTGGGCGTGGCAAAAAACTTTGTATGGATGAAATATAGATATTAGGATTTTCTAAATATGTTGCTAACACACTTTTTTGAAATTTCTTACGGTTTGGCTTAAAACTACGTTTTTTCTAAAAGGGGGCGTGGCAGTAGGCGGATTTTAAAAATTTTTACACTTGTTCTGGTGACTCGGCCAAGGATCCTATATACCAAATTTCATTATCCTAGCTCAAAATTTAAGGCCCAAAAATTGGTGACGAACAGACAGACGGACGGACGGACGGACGGACGGACAGACAGACATGGCTAATTCGACTCAGCTATCGATTCTGAGTCGATCCATATACTTTGAGGTATATGTAGCTAAATTATTTCTCTATGTGACAAACTAAGTGTCAAAACTAATATACCCCTATGGGATAGGGTATAAAAACTTTTACGGTTCTACAAAAGACAAGGTTTTCTCCAGCATATGTTATGGGGTAGGGTATAAAAATGGTTATACCCTATCCCATAGGGGTATATTAGTTTTGATACATAGTTTGTAACATTGAGAAATAATTTAGCTATATATACCTCAAAGTATATGGATCGACTCAGAATCGATAGCTGAGTCGATTTAGCCATGTCTGTCCGTCCGTCCGTCCGTCCGTACGTCACCAGTTTTTGGGCCTTAAGTTTTGAGCTAGAAGGATGAAATTTGGTACACGTGCTCTTTGTTGCTCCCAGCAGAACAAGTGTAAAAATTTTTGAAATCCGCCCACTGCCACGCCCCCTTTTTAGAAAAACGTATTTTTTGGCCAAACCATAAGGAATTTTGAAAAACTTTCTGAACAACATATTTAGACAATCTGAATATCTGTATTTCGTTCATATAAAGTTTTTTGCCACGCCCACTTTTTGGGGGCGTTTTTAATAAAAAACATTTTTCGGTCAAATTTTAAAATTTTCTAAAAAAATTTTGATGCAGAATTATTGGTAATATAAATATGAACATTTCGTCAATAGACCATTTTAAACCACGCCCACTTTTTGGGGGCGTTTTTATATAAAAACCATTTTTATACCCTAACCCATAACATATGCAGGAGAAAACTTTGTCTTTTGTAGAACCGTAAAAGTTTTTTATAAGCAGTCTGAAGAATTTGTTGTCACCATGTCATATTCTTTATTTTATCCACATCGTGTATTTAGCCATGTCCACTTTTTGGGGATTTTAGTTTTACGGATAGCATGGGATAGGGTATTCAAAGATCCGCACAGTGGATTGTAGCCTTCTCATATGTTTATACCCTATCCCATAGGGGTATATTAGTTTTGATACTTAGTTTGTAACATAGAGAAATAATTTTGCTACATATACCTCAAAGTATATGGATCGACTCAGAATCGCTAGCTGAGTCGATTAAGCCATGTCTGTCTGTCCGTCCGTCCGTCCGTCCGTCTGTACGTCACCGATTTTTAGGCCTTAAATTTTGAGCTAGGATAATGAAATTTGGTATATAGGATCCTCGTCTCTGTCTACAGAACAAGTGTAAAAATTTTTGAAATCCGCCCACTGCCACGCCCCCTTTTAAGAAAAACTCAGTTTTTGACCAAACCGTAAGGAAATTTAAAAAGTTTCTGAATAACATATTTAGACAATATTAATATCTATATTTCGTTCATATAAAGTTTTTTGCCACGCCCACTTTTTGGGGGCGTTTTTAATTAAAAACTGTTTTCGGTCAAATTTTAAATTTTTCGAAAAAAATTTTGATGCAGAATCATTAACATTATTAATATGAACATTTCGTCTTTATACCATTTTAACCCACGCCCACTTTTTGGGGGCGTTTTTATATAAAAACCATTTTTATACACTACCCCATAACATATGCAGGGGAAAACCTTGTCTGTTGTAGAACCGTAAAATTGTTTTGTAAGCAGTCTGAAGAATTTGTTGTCACTATATCATTTTTTCTATTTTATCCACATCGTGTTTTTAGCCATGCCCCCTTTTTGGGGATTTTAGTTTAATGGATAGGATGGGATAGGCTATTCAACGATCCGCACAGCGGATAGTAGCCTTCTCATATGTTTTTTATATAAAAACGCCCCCAAAAAGTGGGCGTGGGTTAATATGGTCTATTGACGAAATGTTCATATTTATATTACTAATGATTCTGCATCAACATTTTTTTAGAAAATTTTAAAATTTGACCGAAAAACGTTTTTTATTAAAAACGCCCCCAAAAAGTGGGCGTGGCAAAAAACTTTATATGAACGAAAATCAGATTGTCTAAATATGTTGTTCAGAAAGTTTTTCAAAATTCCTTATGGTTTGGCCAAAAAATACGTTTTTCTAAAAAGGGGGCGTGGCAGTGGGCGGATTTCAAAAATTTTTACACTAGTCCTGCTGGGAGCAACAAAGAGCACGTGTACCAAATTTCATCCTTCTAGCTCAAAATTTAAGGCCCAAAAACTGGCGACGTACGGACGGACGGACGGACGGACAGACATGGCTAAATCGACTCAGCTATCGATTCTGAGTCGATCCATATACTTTGAGGTATATATAGCTAAATTATTTCTCTATGTTACAAACTATGTATCAAAACTAATATACCCCAATGGGATAGGGTATAAACATATGAGAAGGCTACAATCCGCTGTGCGGATCGTTGAATACCCTATCCCATCCTATCTGTAAAACTAAAATCCCCAAAAAGTGCACATGGCTAAAAACAAGATGTGGATAAAATAAGGAAAATGACATGGTGACAACAAATTTTTCAGACTGCTTACAAAAAACTTTTACGGTTCTACAAAAGACAAGGTTTTCTCCTGCATATGTTATGGGGTAGGGTATAAAAATGGTTTTTATATAAAAACGCCCCCAAAGAGTGGGGGTGGGTTAAAATGGTCTATAGACGAAATGTTCATATTTATATTACCAATGATTCTGCATCGAAATTTTTTTCGAAAATTTTAAAATTTGACCGAAAAATGTTTTTAATTAAAAACGCCCCCAAAAAGTGGGCGTGGCAAAAAACTTCATATGAACGAAATACAGATATTCAGATTGTCTAAATATGTTGTTCAGAAAGTTTTTCAAAATTCCTTATGGTTTGGCCAAAAAATACGTTTTTCTAAAAAGGGGGCGTGGCAGTGGGCGGATTTCAAAAATTTTTACACTTGTCCTGCTGGGAGCAACAAAGAGTACGTATACCAAATTTCATCCTTCTAGCTCAAAATTTAAGGCCCAAAAACTGGTGACGTACGGACGGACGAACGGACAGACATGGCTAAATCGACTCAGCTATTGATTCTGAGTCGATCCATATACTTTGAGGTATATGTAGCTAAATTATTTCTCTATGTTACAAACTATGTATCAAAACTAATATACCCCTATGGGATAGGGTATAAACAAAAATTATCAGGTAAGGTGCATTTTTCCAATCATATAACCATATAACCAAGTGCATTCATACACCCCAAATTGTTAAAGAAAATATATATTTTATACTAATTTACACGTTTAAATTTAAAAAACATATGAGAAGGCTACAATCCGCTGTGCGGATCGTTGAATACCCTATCCCATCCTATCCATAAAACTAAAATCCCAAAAAAAAAGTGGGCATGGCTAAAAATACGATGTGGATAAAATAGAAAAAATGATATAGTGACAACTAAATCTTCAGACTGCTTACAAAACACTTTTACGGTTCTACAAAAGACTAGGTTTTCTCCTTCATATGTTATGGGGTAGTGTATAAAAATGGTTTTTATATAAAAACGCCCCCAAAAAGTGGGCGTGGGTTAAAATGGTATAAAGACGAAATGTTCATATAAATAATGTTAATGATTCTGCATCACAAATTTTTTCGTAAAATTTAAAATTTGACCGAAAACAGTTTTTTATTGAAAACGCCCCCAAAAAGTGGGCGTGGCAAAAAAAAATATATGAACAAAATATAGATATTACCATTCTCTAAATATGCTGTTCAGAGACTTTTTTAAAATTCTTTACGGTTTTGCCAAAAATTACGTTTTTCTAAAAAGGGGGCGTGGCAGTGGGCGGATTTCAAAAATTTTTACACTTGTTCTGGTGACTCGGACAAGGATCCTATATACCAAATTTCATTATCCTAGCTCAAAATTTAAGGCCCAAAAATCGGTGACGAACAGACAGACGGACGGACGGACAGACAGACATGGCTAATTCGACTCAGCTAGCGATTCTGAGTCGATCCATATACTTTGAGGTATATGTAGCAAAATTATTTCTCTATGTTACAAACTATGTATCAAAACTAATATACCCCCCTATGGGATAGGGTATAAAAACATATGAGAGGCCACAATCCGCTGTGCGGATCGTTGAATACCCTATCCCATCCTATCCATAAAACTAAAATCCCCAAAAAAGAGGGCATGGCTAAAAACACGATGTGGATAAAATAGAAAAAATGATATAGTGACAACAAATTCTTCAGACTGCTTACAAAACAATTTTACGGTTCTACAACAGACAAGGTTTTCTTCTGCATATGTTATGGGGTAGTGTATAAAAATGGTTTTTATATAAAAACGCCCCCAAAAAGTGGGCGTGGGTTAAAATGGTATATAGACGAAATGTTCATATTAATAATGTTAATGATTCTGCATCAAAATTTTTTTCGAAAAATTTAAAATTTGACCGAAAACAGTTTTTAATTGAAAACGCCCCCAAAAAGTGGGCGTGGCAAAATACTTTATATGGACGAAATATAGATATTAATATTGTCTAAATATGTTGTTCAGAAACTTTTTTAAAGTTCCTTACGGTTTGGTCAAAAACTGAGTTTTTCTTAAAAGGGGGCGTGGCAGTGGGCGGATTTCAAAATTTTTTACACTTGTTCTGTAGGCAGAGACGAGGATCCTATATACTAAATTTCATTATCCTAGCTCAAAATTTAAGGCCTAAAAATTGGTGACGTACAGACGTACGGACGGACGGACAGACAGGCATGGCTTAATCGACTCAGCTAGCGATTCTGAGTCGATCCATATACTTTGAGGTATATGTAGCAAAATTATTTCTCTATGTTACAAGCTAAGTATCAAAACTAATATACCCCTATGGGATAGGGTATAAAAACATATGAGAGGCTACAATCCGCTATGCGGATCGATAAAGTTACAGGCAAATTCTTTGGGAAAGTCGGGAACGACTCTCCAATAACCTTTTACATACTTCCTGGTCTCAGGTCTTTCGATGGCATCATTGGCGATGATACATTGAAACAGATGGAGGCCATCATCGATCGAAAAAACAATATATTAACCTTAGTGAAGGGCATTCAACTTCCACTCAAAGACAAATTGTCTTCGGAGGTTAATGCTATGCTCAACGACGAGATACCCGAAAACACACGTCATAGGCTTTCGGAAATAATAAAAAAACATATGAGAGGCTACAATCCGCTATGCGGATCGTTGAATACCCTATCCCATCCCATCCTTTAAATTAATATCCTCAAAATATAGGCCTTATGGCGATGAAAAACAGAAAATGACATTGTCACAATATATTGCTCAGACAGTTTCTCAAAATCTTTTGTGGTTCGACAAAAAACAACGTATTTCTATTGCTAATGCCTTGGGATGGGGTTTACAAATGGTTTTTGTAAGAAAACGCCCCAAAATTGTGGGCGTAGGAGAAAATGATCTATGGACAAAATGTTTATATTAGCATTGCGGAAGTATTTGCATCAACATTTTTTTCGAAAGTTTTAAAATTTGGACAAAAAAAGTTTTTTACTAAAAACGCCCCCAAAAAGTGGGCGTGGCAAAAAACTTTGTATATACGAAATATAGATATTAGGATTGTCTAAATATGCTACTCAGACACTTTTTTGAAATTCCTTACGGTTTGCCCTAAAACTACGTTTTTTCTAAAAGGGGGCGTGGCAGTGGGCGGATTTTAAAAATTTTTACACTTGTTCTGGTGACTCGGCCAAGGATCCTATATACCAAATTTCATTATCCTAGCTCAAAATTTAAGGCCAAAAAATCGGTGACGAACAGACAGACGGACGGACGGACACACGGACGGACGGACGGACGGACGGACAGACAGACATGGCTAATTCGACTCAGCTAGCGATTCTGAGCCGATCCATATACTTTGAGGTATATGTAGCAAAATTATTTCTCTATGTTACAAACTAAGTATCAAAACTAATATACCCCCCTATGGGATAGGGTATAAACATATGAGAGGCTACAATCCGCTATGCGGATCGTTGAATACCCTATCCCATCCCATCCTTTAAATTAATATCCTCAAAATATAGGCCTTATGGCGATGAAAAACAAAAAATGACATTGTCACAATATATTGCTCAGACAGTTTCTCAAAAAACAACGTATTTCTATTGCTAATGCCTTGGGATGGGGTATACAAATGGTTTTTGTAAGAAAACGCCCCCAAAATGTGGGCGTAGGTAAAAATGATCTATGGACAAAATGTTAATATTACCATTGCGGAAGTATTTGCATCAAAATCTTTTTCGAAAGTTTTAAAATTTGGACAAAACATATGAGAAGGCTACAATCCGCTGTGCGGATCGTTGAATACCCTATCCCATCCTATCCATAAAACTAAAATCCCCAAAAAAGGGGACATGGCTAAAAACACGATGTGGATAAATAGAAAAAATGATATAGTGACAACAAATTCTTCAGACTGCTTACAAAACACTTTAACGGTTCTACATAAGACAAGGTTTTCTCTTGCATATGTTATGGGGTAGTGTATAAAAATGGTTTTTATATAAAACCGCCCCCAAAAAGTGGGCGTGGGTTAAAATGGTATATAGACGAAATGTTCATATTAATAATGTTAATGATTCTGCATAAAAATTTTTTTCGAAAAATTTAAAATTTGACCGAAAACAGTTTTTTATTGAAAACGCCCCCAAAAAGTGGGCGTGGCAAAAAATTTATATGGACGAAATATAGATATTAATATTGTCTAAATATGCTGTTCAGAAACTTTTTTAAAATTCCTTACGGTTTGGTCAAAAACGGAGTTTTTCTTAAAAGGGGGCGTGGCAGTGGGCGGATTTCAAAAATTTTTACACTTGTTCTGTAGGCAGAGACGAGGATCCTATATACCAAATTTCATTATCCTAGCTCAAAATTTAAGGCCTAAAAATCGGTGACGTACAGACGGACGGACGGACGGACGGACGGACGGACGGACGGACGGACGGACGGACAGACAGACATGGCTTAATCGACTCAGCTAGCGATTCTGAGTCGATCCATATACTTTGAGGTATATGTAGCAAAATTATTTCTCTATGTTACAAACTAAGTATCAAAACTAATATACCCCTATGGGATAGGGTATAAAAACGTTTTTTATACCCTATCCCATAGGGGGGTATATTAGTTTTGATACATAGTTTGTAACATAGAGAAATAATTTTGCTACATATACCTCAAAGTATATGGATCGACTCAGAATCGCTAGCTGAGTCGAATTAGCCATGTCTGTCTGTCCGTCCGTCCGTCCGTCCGTCCGTCCGTCCGTCCGTCCGTCCGTGTGTCCGTCCGTCCGTCTGTCTGTTCGTCACCGATTTTTGGGCCTTAAATTTTGAGCTAGGATAATGAAATTTGGTATATAGGATCCTTGTCCGAGTCACCAGAACAAGTGTAAAAATTTTTGAAATCCGCCCACTGCCACGCCCCCTTTTTAGAAAAACGTAATTTTTAGCAAAACCGTACAGAATTTTAAAAAAGTGTCTGAACAGCATATTTACAGAATCGTAATGTCTATATTTCGTTCATATAAAGTTTTTTGCCACGCCCACTTTTTGGGGGCGTTTTCAATAAAAAACTGTTTTCGGTCAAATTTTAAATTTTTCGAAAAAAATTTTGATGCAGAATCATTAACATTATTAATATGAACATTTCGTCTTAATACCACTTTAACCCACGCCCACTTTTTGGGGGCGTTTTTATATAAAAACCATTTTTATACACTACCCCATAACATATACAGGAGAAAACCTTGTCTTTTGTAGAACCGTAAAAGTGTTTTGTAAGCAGCCTGAAGAATTTGTTGTCACTATATCATTTTTTTTATTTTATCCACATAGTGTTTTTAGCCATGCCCACTTTTTTGGGGATTCTAGTTTTATGGATAGGATGGGATAGGGTATTCAACGATCCGCACAGCGGATTGTAGCCTTCTCATATTTATACCCTATCCCATAGGGGGGTATATTAGTTTTGATACTTAGTTTGTAACATAGAGAAATAATTTTGCTACATATACCTCAAAGTATATGGATCGACTCAGAATCGCTAGCTGAGTCGAATTAGCCATGTCTGTCTGTCCGTCCGTCCGTCCGTCCGTCCGTCCGTCCGTCCGTCTGTCTGTTCGTCAGCGGTTTTTGGGCCTTAAATTTTGAGCTAGGATAATGAAATTTGGTATAGAGGATCCTCGTCCGTGCCACCAGAACAAGTGTAAAAATTTTTGAAATCCGCCCACTGCCACGCCCCCTTTTTAGAAAAACCTTTTTTTTTGGCCAAACCGTAAGAAATTTCAAAAAAGTGTCTGAGTAGCATATTTAGACAATCCTAATATCTATATTTCGTCCATACAAAGTTTTTTGCCACGCCCACTTTTTAGGGGCGTTTTTAGTAAAATACGTTTTTTGTCCAAATTTTAAAACTTTCGAAAAAAAATTTGATGCAAATACTTCCGCAATAGTAATATAAACATTTTGTCTATAGATCATTTTCACCTACGCCCACATTTTGGGGGCGTTTTCTTACAAAAACCATTTGTATAGCCCATCCCAAGGCATTAGCAATAGATATACGTTGTATTTTGTCGAACCACAAAAGATTTTGATAAACTGTCTGAGCAATATATTGTGACAATGTCATTTTCTGTATTTCATCGCCATAAGGCCTATATTTTGAGGATATTAATTTTAAGGATGGGATGGGATAGGGTATTCAACGATCCGCACTGCGGATTGTAGCCTCTCATATGTTTTACTAAAAACGCCCCCAAAAAGTGGGCGTGGCAAAAAACTTTGTATGGACGAAATATAGATATTAGGATTGTCTAAATATGTTGCTAACACACTTTTTTGAAATTCCTTACGGTTTGGCTTTAAACTACGTTTTTTCTAAAAAGGGGCGTGGCAGTGGGCGGATTTTAAAAATTTTTACACTTGTTCTGGTGACTCGGCCAAGGATCCTATATACCAAATTTCATTATCCTAGCTCAAAATTTAAGGCCCAAAAATCGGTGACGAACAGACAGACGGACGGACGGACGGACGGACGGACAGACAGACATGGCTAATTCGACTCAGCTAGCGATTCTGAGTCGATCCATATACTTTGAGGTATATGTAGCTAAATTATTTCTCTATGTTACAAACTTAGTATCAAAACT